>WOVY01004588.1:0-68816 GCA_013436015.1 Rhipicephalus annulatus | reverse complement strand
TGAGAGCTCTCCATAGTAGAGTGCATGACACTCTAAATTGTCGAACACATTTTCTTTCCTATACCTTCGTCTGCGTTTTATCGTAGGAAGACATACAAACCTCACATGTTCAGTCCTTGTCAAAGCTTTTCCGGCCACGCTTCATTAGAAATACATAGGATGGTAGCCTGGAAACTTTTGGCCTCTCCCCCTTCCATTTGTACGTAACTACACGCGGACAATAGTCCAAGAGCATTGTCACTTTGAACTTGAGTTTTGTAGAGTCGTGTACAGAACTAACCAACTTGAATACCTGATGCCTACTTTTGTAAATCAACATCTGCAAGTTTTAAATAATGTTAATGAAGTAATGTGAACAATTAGGCTTAATAAAGTAAAGTCATATTTGTTGTCCTACACACCCTCTTAGTATGAGCGAGACCTCACGTGTTATGTGACTTACGACCTTGGTCTCGAAAAGAAAAAAAAATTATCACAATATTTAATCTCTGCCGTCACCTGTTCTTTTAGCACTATGTCACATTTTTCTCTCTCATTGCTTCCGTTTTGTGTTGTATTATTTATTCGTGTGCTCAAAACCTCGTTGAACAGTGCTTGAATGATAGTACCATTGTGAGACAGTTCATCTGCCTTCAGCTGTACCATCTCCCTGCATGTAACATGGTGAAAATATACAATAACTTGAAAAACATTGGCAGCATATCCACGGAGTGAATGATGGAGAGTGGGGCGAAGCATTTGTCCGTCCATTCGTTCTTGCTTCCTTCCGTCAGTGCGATCGTCCATGCGTCCATCAGCGCGTCCGTGCGTGCGTCCGTTCCTGCGTTCGTCCATGCATCCGCCCCTGCGTCCGTTCATGCGTTTATTCATGCATCTGTCTGTGTGTCCGTTCGTCCATCTAGTCAACACTCCAAGTACCACCATCTCGCATCTTTTCATCATATATTCCCCATATAGAAACACCGCCATCCAGCGGACATTCCAAGGACTAAACGAGAGGTGAAACACGCACACTTTCTAACAGCTTGCGCTTCGGGTCTACTTCCCACCTTTAACCACCTCGAGTTCATGGTATATACTAGTTCACTGTATTCATGGCACTGCGGCCCAACACTCGCTAAACCTTTCTAAAACCAAGGAGGTTACGCCCAGCGAGTATAACGTAGCAACCTTTTCCTGGCAGATAGAGCTCAATGTACATGCCAATGGCTGCATGAGAAATGAGAGACAGGAGAATTCGGCTTTTACTTTCTTACGGCTTGCACTTCGTACTTACTTCCCACCTTCAACTACCTCGAGTTCATTCATGGTATATACTAGTTCATTGTATTCATGGCACTGCGGCTCAACGCTTGCTAAACCTTTTTAAAACTAAGGTGGTTACACCCAGCGGGTAAAACGTAGCAACCCTTTCCCTTCAGATTGTGCTCAATGTACATGCAATGGCTGCTAATGGGGATCGCAGCGTGGACGTTAACTAAAATTCGAATGCTCCTGTCTCTCATACCCCATTATCAGCTATTGGCATGTACATTGAGCACTATTTTGTGTTGTTCAACAACGCACAGAAGGAATCTCTCACTGGCACCACCTTGGAGGTCAAAATGTTTGCAGGTCAAAGCGTAAGACTGGTTACATACTACGACTGGACGCGGGACGAACGGGTGCCGCTATAAGGAGCTGTATAAGGAGAGTGAGTTGAGACCACAGGAAGGAGGAAGACGAAGAGGAAGTGACCCTGTTGACGTCCCTGCGTGTTCCACGTCAGGGAAGTCCTCCTCATCTAGCCATGGCGCCATCGACGTCGTGGACGCCTTCGAAGGCGCAGGCCTTCGACGTTGCCGTCCCTGCGGGAACTAGTCCGGAGACCGTCGTCGACGCGACGGCCTCAATAGTTGGCCTCTCAGGGGTACACTGCGTTCAGCACATGGGAGGCATGAACTTCCAAGTAACTGTCAAGAGCATGGCTTCCATGACTCTCATCGTCGACGCTGGCTACCTGACCATCGGTGGCGAGCGTATCCCTGTCGTTCCCGTCGGCCCGCAGGTAACTAACGTCGCCTGCCTGTTTTTACCAGCCTTCGTCTCCAACGAGGTACTCGTCCAGGCTTTGTCCCCATACGGCAAGGTATTGACTGTGACCGCTGGCGTCATGAGCGCAAGACGCGGAGTTCTCACAGGCACACGCTATGTCCGGATGGAAATGAGTCCCACAAATCGCGTCCCCAACTATCTTCGCGTTTCTGGTCATCGAGTCACCTTCGACTACCGCGGTCTGCAACGTGTTTGTCGTCGGTGTGGCTCTAGTGGTCATTATCGAGCACAGTGCACAGCACCATTCTGTGGTCGCTGTGGTGTGCATGGACACGAAAGCGAAGGTTGCGACCGCCCCTGCCGACGTTGTGGAGATAACCACCCTACCACCGTCTGCCCTGTGCGTCGTTCATATTCTGATGCTACTGCGGGGACCTTTCCTGCCCTACCGTCCGTGTCACCAACGGCAACAGATGAACGAGAACCCGGATCTGTATTAGAAGAACGCCAGAATCCGATTCTGAGAGCTCCATTAAAAGATGAGGAAGTGTGCAGCTTGGCCAACCCGAGCGCGCCACGTCTGCAAATCTCAGCAATAGAAACAGCCACCGCGATTGACCTCGCGTCTGTCCCAGACAAACATGTCGTGCCATGTTCGACGTCGGCGCAAGCCGAGAAAGAAGCGCTGGTAGGCACCGAGGCACCGGAATCATCGTTAAACCTAGCAGCTGAATGCCCAGAAGACGCTGACGTTGCGAGATCTACGGGCGCTGGTGTCTTGCCTGGAACAGAATTAAAACCGAATGAGCAAAGCCCTTTGGATCATTCCGAAAGCCAGGCTCGTGACTCCCTTGAACAAGTAGCAAGATGCCATGGGAGTTCTTTACTGACGCGTCTCGACAAGCAATCCGTGATCAAGGTCGTTGGAGGCGGCGACAACGTTAACGCTGCAGCCCTACCACCATCTGATTCGTCAGACAGCAGCTTCAGCCTCGAAGTCGACAGTAGCATCGGACTCCCTTCTAGCCCAGACAGTTGTGACGTGGAAATGCAAGCCCCGCGAGAGGTCAAGCGTGCTCACAAGTCTGGCACCAGCTCGGACGGCACCCACGACAGCCGCTCCGAATTCCAACAACCGAAGAAACCTCGACCCTCTTCTAGAGGGTCGAATTGTGCTGTGTAATGTACGTACTCCAGTTCCCCCGGACAAATAACCGGGGTATACCGAATCGAAAAACACGACCAGGTCAGTTACCCATCTTTTTTCAATATGGCTGACACCCTGAAAATTCTTTCTTTAAATGTTCAAGGGTTCCGTAACCCAGTAAAGCAAGCCGAGGTTATCAGCATAGCCCGCGCAGAACATTGTGATATTCTGTGTTTACAAGAAACAAATTTTTTCACCATTGGCCACGTTCGTGCATTCAAACGCGCATTTAATTTAGACTGTTATTTTTTCTTCGCGACATCTCGCTTCTCTGGAGTTGGAATTATTATTTTTAACCGCGCTCTTCTGCGAAATCATCATGTTTTCAATGACACGTTCGGACGGGTATTGGCTTTTGACTGCGTCCTATCATCCTTCAAGCTGCGTGTTTTGTGTATTTATGGGCCAGCTCAAGCAGCAATGTGTAACGATTTTTTCCGTGGCCTGGACGTATATTTTCTAGACGGTCGCCATGTAATACTCTCTGGAGACTTTAATTGTGTATTAGACACGCGAGCTGACGTGCAAGGTCCAGGATGGGGTCGCTCTGATTGGAACGCGCGAGAGCTGCGTCGCCTAGTGCAACATTTCTCTTTGATAGATACGTACAGACTAGTGCATGGACCACAGTATGCCTGGACTTGGCGGCGTAGCACATCGTCTAGTCGTTTGGATCGTTTCTATGTGCCGAGCGCGCTAGCTTCTTACGTATCGCACTCTGATGTAGTAACATTACCATCATCGCCTGTTTATATATCAGACCACCGACCAGTGACGCTCGAGGCTCACTTTCCCTTTTCATCATCAGTGAAACCTTGGCGTCTTGACATCCGCATTCTGCATGACGCGCCTACACGCTCCAGTTTATCTAGAAGCTTGCGGGCCTCTCTCTTGGGATGCGGTCCGGAGGTGTGGGACGCGCTCAAGACACAGTGGCGTTTACACTGCTCAGTAGCAGGGCGGGCCCTTAGACGCCGTACGTCCGAAGAACTAGCGGACACTTCCACAAAGCTGCGTATTGCTCTTCGGGTTGATCGACTAACTCCCTTGATGCGCGCATGGCAGCGAGAGTTAAGGGGTCGTTTTCAACGCCTCATTGCAGCTTCGTCATTGACGGCGGCCGCTTGGCGTTGCAGACGTAATCCATGTGCTCACCCTGAGGTTCTCCGCTTTGCGAAAAGCTCGCTTCTCAACCCGTCGAGTCGACTAGGAACTCCGGCGGCCAGATTCTTACACACTGCGTTGCCGCCGACACGTGATCAATCAATTTTCCTAGCTCACTTTGCCAACATGGCTCGTACGACAATGTCATCACATCGCGGTACCACCGAGACATCCACAATGTTAAGTAGGCTACCTCAAATTTCATCTGAAGTCGCTGAACAACTGTGCACAAGTCCGTCAGCTGACGAAGTGAAAGAGGCACTGTCTTCCATGAAGCGTGGCTCGGCCCCCGGGCACGATGGGTTGCCTGTTGAGTTTTATTTAACGTTTTGGGACGACATTGGTGCTCTTTTCACCTCTGTTATTTGCCGCTGTTTCGAGAACTTTGATTTTCCTGATAGCTTTCGCGATGGTCGAATTGTTTTAATACCTAAACATGACCCATCGTCAGTTCGCCCAGAGGAGTGGCGACCAATAACGCTCCTCAAAGTTGATTATAAAACTTTCGCGGCAATTATCCCTCGGCGTTTGAGAAGCTTGATGCCCTCCTTAATAGGTCATCATCAGGCGTGCTCTATTCCTGGAAGGGAAATCCACAGTCTTTCCTTTGTTACGCGCGATATAGTTGCGTACACGTTAACAAGATCAGCTCAGGGTCTCTTGGTTTCACTTGACCAAGAAAAGGCATTCGATCGCCTCGAACATAGCTTTATATTTAGCGTAATGGCAGCATTTGGCTTCTCACAAAACTTCGTTGAGCTTCTCAGAAACGCATACCGAAATATACGCAGCACGTTGTTTCTTGATGGTTTAGAGAGTGCGCCATTTCCGGTTACCCGTGGTGTTCGCCAGGGGTGTCCTTTATCCCCTGCACTTTTTGTACTCAGCCTCGAACCATTCCTTCAATCGCTAATCGCTGACCCTTACGTTAGAGGCCTTCCTCTTCCAGGTAGTGGTACCGTGACAGTGACAGCATTTGCTGATGACATCACGTTGTATTTGAAGAATGAGGACAGTTTATCCCGTAGCCTACGACTTTTTACGACGTATGGCATGATTTCAGGTGCCGCTTTAAATTTTTCCAAATGTCGATATTTATTCATTGGTTCTCCAGACGCATGTCTAAGTTCCTTTTTCAGTCTTCAGAAAAGTGACTCTATTCGTATTCTGGGGCTTGATTATACTTCCTACGGCATATCAGCCTCCTTGTGAAATTCAGTAGTCGAAGATGTAAAACGACACGTCCGGGAAGCACAAGAGTATGATTTACCGATGCTCGAAAGAAGGTATTTAGCACAGACGGTGTTTTGCGGCCGTGCATGGTACATATCTCACGTCTTACAGCCCCCATTACGAATCACCAGGTCGTTGCAATCCCTCATTGGCTCCTTTTTCTGGTCTGGTGGAACAGAGCCGGTTTGCCGAGCAGCTCTTGGGCAACCGAGAAACTGCGGTGGATTCGCATTCCCATCCGTCTCTGTTCGCTGCCGGCTGCTTGCCCTACGATTCCTACTTCGGTTGTTGCATGGTGATCAGTGCCCCGCGCGTGATCTTGCCTGTTATTTCTTAGGCACCAAACTTCGCTATTTACTACCTGATGCACGGCTTAATTCTGCACCGCGAACACTTAACGTGCCTGTATTTTACTCAACGGCAGTAGCATTTTTTCGACACGCGCAGCAGGTTTGTCCCGATGTGGACATTCTTGAAAGCCGCATTGTAGATACAACGGCGGCTCTTCTGCTTCCTCTGGTTCCTCCAGCCAGTCTAGCACGATCGAGACATGTCTCGTGGAGCGCAATAACGGCATCGTTTTGCCGGGTCACCTCCGTGACTTTATGTGGCGTCTTGGATGGAGAGTACTCCCAACACGGGACAGATTGGAGAGGTGGCGCATGGTCCCATCTTCCACTTGTCCTAACTGCCCGTTACAGGAGTCTAACCAGCATATGCTGAAGCAATGTGTCATCGCAAAGGTGTTTTGGAAGTCAGTTAACGCTAGTTTTCGTGGCCTAGGTGTTAATCGCTTTGTAACATCTGGTCGCTGCTCGCGTAGTCGCTTTGCACGCCTTCTAATAGCTGCGGGAGCCTTTTGTTTATGGCGTAATAGGTGCGAAGCTGTTGCGGCAGGTCATCGTCGTCGTGCTCTTTTTCCGATTCTGGAACGCCTCTACTGTGAACTCTTATCGTTTCTGTCGGAGGAATTGTTCTTCCTTGGGGAGGAAGAATTTCTGCGACAATGGTCGTGCCGCTTTCTGTCCGTAGTTGACAGACGCGTTCGATTAGTCTTCCACTTGGCCTGGTTCCTATAGCCAGGTCACCTGTTAATGTCTGATTGGTGCTTGTAATCAGTATGTGTTTACTATTTTATGTGTTGGTGTATGTCCCATATTGGTGTGAGCTCTTCTATATATGCACTTCATTCTAACGCTGTAAGTTATGTATCTTTTATGAATATTGATACCTGTTGTACATATTTTCTAACATCTTCACCAAGTCTTGTAAATTCTGCACATATATCATCATGTACATTGTCCATATTGTGATTAGTGCATTTATGTAGTGTGTGTATAGTTATTAGTACTATGAACGATGGACATCCTACGGACTTGGACACTTGTTTAAATGTGTAATGTATGTTGTGCTTTGTCTTTTGTTTGTTATTGTGCCTGTCATACAGACGCCTGTCCCTTAGCTTTGTAGCGTCTCATGAGAAAATAAACTTTTTCTAAACACATAAGGAGCTACGAGGGACATACGAGGGACATACGAGGGACGCCCAAGCCACGCCATAAGGAGCTTTGTGTTACCAAGGGTTCCGTGTTGACGTCCCTGCGTGTTCCACGTCAGGGACGTCCTCCTCATCTAGCCATGGCGCCATCGACGTCGTGGACGCCTTCGAAGGCGCAAGCCTTCGACGTTGTCGTCCCTGCGGGTACTAATCCGGAGACCGTCGTCGACGCGACGGCCTCAATAGTTGGCCTCTCAGAGGTACACTGCGTTCAGCACATGGGAGGCATGAACTTCCAAGTAACTGTCAAGAGCATGGCTTCCATGACTCTCATCGTCGACGCTGGCTACCTGACCATCGGTGGCGAGCGTATCCCTGTCGTTCCCGTCGGCCCGCAGGTAACTAACGTCCCCTGCCTGTTTTTACCAGCCTTCGTCTCCAACGAGGTACTCGTCCAGGCTTTGTCCCCATACTGCAAGGTATTGACTGTGACCGCTGGCGTCATGAGCGCAAGACGCGGAGTTCTCACAGGCACACGCTATATCCGGATGGAAATGAGTCCCACAAATCGCGTCCCTAACTATCTTCGCGTTTCTGGTCATCGAGTCACCTTCGACTACCGCGGTCTGCAACGTGTTTGTCGTCGGTGTGGCTCTAGTGGTCATTATCGAGCACAGTGCACAGCACCATTCTGTGGTCACTGTGGTGTGCACGGACACGAAAGCGAAGGTTGCGACCGCCCCTGCCGTCGTTGTGGAGATAACCACCCTACCACCGTCTGCCCTGTGCGTCGTTCATATTCTGATGCTACTGCGGGGACCTTTCCTGCCCTACTGTCCGTGTCACCAACGGCAACAGAAGAACGAGAACCAGGAGCTGTACTAGAAGAACGCCAGAATCCGATTCTGAGAGCTCCATTAAACGATGAAGAAGTGTGCAGCTTGGTCAACTCAAGCGTGCCACGTCTGCCAATCTCAGCGACAGAAACAGCCACCGCGATTGACCTCGCGTCTGTCCCAGGCAAACATGTCATGCCATGTTCGACGCCGGCGCAAGCCGAGAAAGAAACGCTGGTAGGCACTGAGGCACCAGACTCATCGTTAAACCTAGCAGTTGATTGCCCAGAATACGCCGACGTTGCGAGATCTACAGACGCTGGTGTCTCGCCTGGAACAGAATTGAAACCGAATGAGCAAAGCCCATTGGATCATTCCGAAAACCAGGCTCGTGACTCTCTTGAACATGTAGCAAGACGTCATGGGAGTTCTTTACTGACGCGTCTCGACAAGCAATCCGTGATCAAGTTCGTTGGAGGCGGCGACAACGTTAATGCTGCAGCCCTACCACCATCTGATTCGTCCGACAGCAGCTTCAGCCTCGAAGTCGACAGTAGCCTCGGACTCCCTTCTAGCCCAGACGGATGTGACGTGGAAATGCAAGCCCCGCGAGAGATCAAGCGTGCTCACAAGTCTGGCACCAGCTCGGACGGCACCCAAGATAGCCGCTCCGAGTTCCAGCAACCAAAGAAACCTCGACCCTCTTCTAGAGGGTCGAATTGTGCTGTGTAGTGTACGTACTCCAGTTCCCCCGGACAGATCCCCGGGGTATACCGAATCGAAAAACACGACCAGGTCAGTCACCCACCTTTTTTCAATATGGCTGACACCCTGAAAATTCTTTCTTTAAATGTTCAAGGTTTCCGTAACCTAGTAAAGCAAGCCGAGGTTATCAGCATAGCCCACGCAGAACATTGTGATATTCTGTGTTTACAAGAAACAAATTTTTTCACCATTGGCCACGTTCGTGCATTCAAACGCGCTTTTAATTTAGACTGTTATTTTTCCTTCGCGACATCTCGCTCCTCTGGAGTTGGAATTATTATTTTTAACCGCGCTCTTCTGCGCAATCATCATGTTTTCTATGACGGGAATGGGCGGGTATTGGCTTTTGATTGCGTCCTATCATCCTTCAAGCAGCGTGTATTGTGTATTTATGGGCCAGCTCAAGCAGCGATGTCTAACGATTTTTTCCGTGACCTGAACGTGTATTTTCTAGTCGGTCGTCATGTCATACTCACTGGAGACTTTAATTGTGTATTAGACACGCGAGCTGACGTGCAAGGTCCAGGATGGGGTCGCTCTGATTGGAACGCGCGAGAGCTGCGTCGCCTAGTGCACCATTTCTCTTTGACAGATACGTACAGACTAGTGCATGGACCACAGTATGCCTGGACTTGGCGGCGTAGCACGTCGTCTAGTCGTTTGGATCGTTTCTATGTGCCGAGCGCGCTAGCTTCTTACGTATCGTACTCTGATGTAGTAACATTACCATCATCGCCTGTTTATATATCAGACCACCGACCAGTGACGCTCGAGGCTCACTTTCCCTTTTCATCATCAGTGAAACCTTGGCGTCTTGACATCCGCATTCTGCACGACGCGCGTACACGCTCCAGTTTATCTAGAATCTTGCGCGCCTCTCTTTTGGGATGCGGTCCGGAGGTGTGGGACGCGCTCAAGACGCAGTGGCGTTTACACTGCTCAGTAGCAGAGCGGGCCCTTAGACGCCGTACGTCCGAAGAACTAGCGGACACTGCCCAAAGCTGCGTATTGCTCTTCGGGTTGATCGACTAACTCCCTTGATGCGCGCATGGCAGCGAGAGTTAAGGGGTCGTTTTCAACGCCTCATTGCAGCTTCGTCATTGACGGCGGCTGCTTGGCGTTGCAGACGTAATCCTTGTGCTCATCCTGAGGTTCTACGATTTGCGAAAAGCTCGCTTCGCAACCCGTCGAGTCGACTAGGAACTCCGGCGGCCAGATTCTTACACACTGCCTTACCGCCGACACGTGATCAATCACTTTTCCTAGCTCACTTTGCCAACATGGCTCGTACGACAATGTCATCACATCGCGGTACCACCGAGACAGCCACAATGTTAAGTAGGCTCCCTCAAATTTCATCTGAAGTAGCTGAACAACTGTGCACAAGTCCGTCAGCTGACGAAGTGAAAGAGGCACTGTCTTCCGTGAAGCGTGGCTCGGCCCCAGGGCCGGATGGGTTGCCTGTTGAGTTTTATTTAACGTTTTGGGACGACATTGGTGCCCTTTTCACCTCTGTTATTTGCCACTGCTTCGAGAATTTTAAATTTCCTGATAGCTTTCGCGATGGTCGAATTGTTTTAATACCTAAACATGACCCATCGTCAGTTCGCCCAGAGGAGTGGCGACCAATAACGCTCCTCAACGTTGATTATAAAACTTTCGCGATAGTTATCACTCGGCGTTTGAGAAGCCTGATGCCCTCCTTAATAGGTCATCATCAGGCGTGCTCTATTCCTGGAAGAGAAATCCACAGTCTCTCCTTTGTTACGCGCGATATAGTTGCGTACACGTTAACAAGATCAGCTCGGGGACTCTTGGTTTCACTTGACCAGGAAAAGGCATTCGATCGCCTCGAACATAGCTTTATATTTAGCGTAATGGCAGCATTTGGCTTCTCACAAAACTTCGTCGAGCTTCTCAGAAACGTATACCGAAATATACGCAGCACGTTATTTCTTGATGGTTTAGAGAGTGCGCCATTTCCGGTTACCCGTGGTGTTCGCCAGGGGTGTCCTCTATCCCCTGCGCTTTTTGTATTCAGCCTCGAACCATTCCTTCAATCGCTAATCGCTGATCCTTACGTTAGAGGCCTTCCTCTTCCAGGTAGTGGTACCGTGACAGTGGCAGCATTTGCTGATGACATCACGTTGTATTTGAAGAATGAGGACAGTTTATCCCGTAGCCTACGACTTTTTACTACGTATGGCACGATTTCAGGTGCTGCGTTAAATTTTTCCAAATGTCGATATTTATTCATTGGTTCACCAGACGCAAGTCTAAGTTCCTTTTTCGGTCTTCAAAAAAGTGACTCTATTCGCATTCTGGGGCTTGATTATACTTGCTACGGCATATCAGCCTCCTTGTGGAATTCAGTAGTCGAAGATGTAAAACGACACGTCCGGGAAGCAGAAGAGTGTGATTTACCGATGCTCGAAAGAAGGTATTTAGCACAGACGGTGTTTTGCGGCCGTGCATGGTATATATCTCATGTCTTACAGCCCCCATTACAAATCACCAGGTCGTTGCAATCCCTCATTGGCTCTTTTTTCTGGTCGGGTGGAATAGAGCTGGTTTGCCGAGCCGCTCTTGGGCATCCGAGAAACTGCGGTGGATTCGCATTCCCATCCGTCTCTGTTCGCTGCCGGCTACTTGCCCTACGATTCTTACTTCGGTTGTTGCATGGTGATCAGTGCCCCGCGCGTGATCTCGCCTGCTATTTCTTAGGCACCAAGTTACGCTATTTACTACCAGATGCACGGCTTAATTCTGCACCGCAAACACTTCACGTACCTGCATTTTACTCAACGGCAGTAGCATTTTATCGACATGCGCAGCAGGTTTGTCCCGATGTGGACATTCTTGAAAGCCGCATTGTAGATACAACGGCGGCTCTTCTGCTTCCTCTGGTTCCTCCAGCCCGTCTAGCACGATCGAGACATGTCTCGTGGAGCGCGATAACGGCATTGTTTTTGCCTGGTCACCTCCGTGACTTTATGTGGCGTCTTGGATGGAGAGTACTCCCAACACGGGACAGACTGGAGAGGTGGGGCATGGTCTCACCTTCCACTTGTCCTAACTGCCCGTTACAGGAGTCTAACCAGCATATGCTGTAGCAATGTGTCATTGCAAAGGTGTTTTGGAAGTCAGTTAACACTAGTTTTCGCGGCCTAGGTGTTAATCGCTTTGTAACATCTGGTCGCTGCCCGCGTAGTCGCTTTGCACGCCTTCTAATAGCTGCGGGAGCTTTTTGTTTATGGCGTAATAGGTGCGAAGCTGTTGCGGCAGATCATCGTCGTCGTGCTCTTTTCCCAATACTGGAACGCCTCTACTCTGAACTCATATCGTTTCTGTCGGAGGAATTGTTCTTCCTTGGGGAGGAAGAATTTCTGCGACAATGGTCGTGCCGCTTTCTGTCCGTAGTTGACAGACGCGTTCAATTAGTTTTCCACCTGGCCTGGTTCCTATAGCCAGGTCACCTGTCAATGTCGGATTGGTGCATGTAATCACTATGTGCTTACTATTTTTATGTGTTTGTGTGTATTCAATATGGGTGTGAGCTCTCCTATATATGCACTTCATTCTAACGCTGTAAGTTATGTAACCTTTATGAATATTGTTACCTGTTGTACATATTTTCTAACATCTTCACCAAGTCTTGTAAATTCTGTACATATATCATCATGTACATTGTCCATATTGTGATTAGTGCATTTACGTAGTATATGTACAGTTATTAGTACAACGGACTATGGACATCCTACGGACTTGGACACTTTAGTTTAAATGTGTAGTGTATGTTGTGCTTTGCTTTTGTTTGTTATTGTGCCTGTTATACAGACGCTTGTCTCTTAGGTTTGTTGCGTCCCATGAAAGAATAAACTTTTTCTAAACAAGAGCTTCGCCCCTAAAATTGAAATATAGAATGTATAAATATATGAATAAATAAAAGCGTACTAACAAAATTTGAAACGCACGCGAACTTCCTTACGGAATTTCTGCTTTTATTTGCCTGCAGGGTACTTCACAGTAGCCTCGTAGATACTACCACCAGTGCTACCATCCCCACTCACGGCACCTGCCTCTGTGTCTACAATATGCAATGCTGAAGTACATCGTGGAGTCCTTGTAAATATATGTCGGTATTCATAATAAAACAGGGCTATGGACGTGAGACAAGGTAAGGACGTAGGAAATCAATTTTTCAAGAGACCTGGAAACCAGCGAACAAAGGCTCCGTGAATATTTAACGAACCACCGTCCGCCTGGGAGACGCACGAAAGCTGCACAAATGGTACAACCATTCATCGCGAAGAGAGGGCTTCACCATTCTGTCGTTTGTCTCCCGGAATCGGCAAGTTTCTAGTTTTGTTTTATTTGGGCGGTTAGTGTTTCTTTCTTTCGGGTTAAGAAAAAAATAGATCACAAGTTTGCGGCACCGGGATTGGCGACCCAGTTTACGCCTCTGGTGGAATCACCTCTTTCCAGCGGTTTGTGTTATCTGCGTTGACAAGCTCGGCCGAATCTGCTCTTATTTTCCTATTCTCCGCGTGTGAATCCGGCTGCTCGTTGAAGCTGCATTTCCGAAATTGGCTTAGGATATTCCTGCAATGCGAGTTCTTTTTTTTAATAGAGCTCTGCAATCTTTCCTCAGAATAGCACCACGCTGCAGCACAGTCGACGGTGTTTGTTTTGTGGCTCTAGTACACAGTGGCTTGATGTTATTCAATGAGCACATTGCCGCTCACCTTTTAAAGGGCCACTCACCAGGCTAAAAAAAAACATAAAAAGAGTGCAACATCCTTTCCTTATATTTCTCGTCCTTTTTGGATCACTATTGTGACGTAGAGAGTAGTTCCCAGGACGTCTACAGGGTACATGCTCTCGATACACGCGAAGTTTTTCATGCGATTCGTCTCCTGCACTGGTTTGCCATGCAGCCGGCCATCCGTTCTTCTTTGTCTGGCATGAATATCGTCCAAAATCAACCGAACAAACGTCTTTTTTGTGTTCACAACTGTGCAAGTGGCGATAACAGCGTGCAGCCGAGAAACGCGAAATCCTAATAGGCTCGAGCGCCTAGCGCTGATATTGTCCACCTGCATTCAAGAACTAAGGGGCGAGGAGGAAGCATCGTATGTATGAAGGAGAGGAAACTCACCCCGTCGTCTTTATACACGGGGAGTGAGTGGCCTTTTAAGGCATGGTTATCTGAGTTTAAGCAACGATTTTTACTTTGGTAATGTGCAAGAAACGAAGATAGGCCAGAAGAAGGAAAGGAAGGAAAATAGAGGAAAAAGAACGGCAGGGAGGTTAAAAAGCCTATAGGCAGCCGGTTTGCTACTCTGCCAGGAGAAGGGATGACACCAAATAAATGACTCTCTGAAGCGGGACGGCTTGCTGAGCGATGGCAAGCTACCTTTTAGATTCGAAGCGGCTCTTTGACTAGCCTGTTTTACACTGTCCCTACGTACGAGTGACGTCATGCTCCCCTCGCATTGCACGCTGACGTAACTCTCTGCCTCGCCTGCCATTCGCTCGCTACACCACTGACTCTTCGGTTCACGCGCAATAAACCAGACGCACGTCTAACGTAGGCGTTGAAACATGTCTGTACGTGTCACCTCTCGCTCTCTTCACACTCTCCACCACTCGCGAAATTCAATCGCACATCGAGTGGTTACACTTTTTCGGCCAGTTTCTTTGCGATGGAGAGGGACGCCGGAAGACGACGCTCTTTCGCCTGCTGAACCGTCCGCCGATGCGATTACGCCTGGCGTTGCGATGGTTAAAGAACCCGCGAGCTTGTTCATGAATTGCATTGTCTTTTACTCAAATAAACGCCACACCGAGCTTCGCTTCAAACCGTTCTTCCAGCACCCACGTTGACGCCCTTATCAGCTGGGCAACGCCGTCTGCACGGCTGCTGCTTCGCATCCCATCAGGGTTCTCTTCGGGGAGATTGTCCACGTTTCTCAGTGAGGCCCTAGAAATTCAAATATGGGCCGTCCAGCTGGCCAGGGCTACCTCCGAGGACCTCGGAAGATGTTCCTCAAATGATGGATCCCTGGCAGCCTAGTGCTGGGGACAACCGTTGGGCAAATAATGTTTATTCAACTCAATTTGAACGAAGAGCGAGCACTTTATAGTGGACTTCAGGATTTCATTGTAAACTCCAGAACCATGTGTGGCGCTATACTATTTAGGTTAAATCACGCTCTTTGGCTAAACATGTCCCCCCGCCACCAGTTTTTATCATCATCAGTTAAGGCTCCTGTTGTAGCGAGCCTCGTCTACGAACCAGCAGCGTTTTCACACTTTGCTTAAGACGTATTGAAAGAACCTTTTATTGGATCTTAAATAGAACATGAAAGTTGCTGTATTTTTTTTCTTTTACACAATATACATTGTGACCTAGCTGCAAGGAGTGCTTTGTTTCGCAGAAGGAATCTTCAGTGAGTACACATTATAGGGTATAGTACTTAAGGTGCAGTTCTTCAAGCAAATGTGCTTGACATGCCCAGAGGTAAGTGTACACAGAAATCAAGGGAAAGCAGGGACGTTAACGAGACTGCATCTGATTTCCTACCCTTCCCCTGAGGACAATAATGTGAAGTACAATCAGGAGAGAAGGCATAGGCTTAGGAGATTAGAAAAAAAACGATGATCTTAATTTTAAGTCTCGCAGTCCCATGCCGCCGATTTCCCACAGGGTGGGTGCCATTCCCAGCGACCTCAAACTTCGTTCTGCCGAGCACCAGGCCAGAAATGCGCCTGCTGACAATCAAAAATTTGCGGTTAGCGACTCTTAGCGAGACTCTTTTATTGTTGTTTTGCTTTTCTTTATCGCATTCATAGTGTAGTTTCGTACGAGAGCCCTCTCTACAAACTCTATCCGCGGTAATATGTCGGAAACAGAGAGATAAAAAACTTTTAATTATGCAGGCCGAAAGAATAACCCTTTTGTTATTTTTGTTTGGTTGTTTGTGTGTTTTTTACAAGCATCATCATGGCGTTGGTATAGCAGGCACCAGAGCGTAGACAAACAGACTGACACATTGTCTTCATACATATTTTTTATCCGATGTCGAGCAACTTTTTTATAGTAACGATGGTACTTGGGGCTATCAGGTAATCAAGGCAAAAGTGGTATCGGAGATGTTATTCGTTTTAAGAGTGATATATAAAATAGGAAGATAAAGTGGACCAAAAAATAACGTGTAGCCGGCGGGCTCCAAACCTGCAAGCTTTGAAGGCGGCCAATGCTCTGCGAAGCGAGCTGCTGCGACGGTCATACCTACCCGTCTACTTTACAGAGCACATATGTGCTTGTAAATCTGGGAGTGTTATGCAGCGCCACTCGGCGAAAGACGGCTAGTGTTGAACACGTATATTATCCCTTCTGGTGTCACGTATGATGTAATTTCTTTTGAGAGCTGGCAGCTGACCAATATGATTCCCATTATAAGAATATCTGGGGCTACAAACCACGGTGTGATTATCAGAGACGCGGTAGGGGAAAGTTCAGGAAATTTCGACCACTTGCGGTTCTTTGGCGTGCACTTAAATCTAGGCACACGGATCTCAAGCATTTTCGTCGTCATCGAAAATGCGGCCACCGAGGCCGGAATTCGATCTCGCGACCTGCGGGTCAGCTGCTGAGTACCTTAACTGCTAGACCACTGTGGCGGGTACAAACCATCAGCCACATTCACTAATGCTTCAAGAGCAAAACAAACAAAGCTACAAAATTTCGTTTCAAACGTTTCTTGAGCACTAAACGCTTGCCAACTTACAATTATTTCCGCTAACTTTTCCGAGGTTCGTAAAAAGACAATATATATGTCTTCAAGCGAAGAGCAATTTACTCGCAAAGCTATAGTACGACTATTCCCTTGAAACATGCAACTAATAAGGTTGGTTTACGTTTCTGTATTGCCTTACGTACAGAATGAAAATATCAATGCATAAGACAGTACCTGCACTTAGCAGAGAGAAGACGTTTCTTTCACGCATACAGTGATTCCTTCTTCCAACATATTTACCAGAAACCAGACACTTGCTTTCTGGTTAACATCCCTGCCTTTCTTCTTACCATATATATATATTGTCACGATGAGTCACAAGTACTGGGGGATTTATTGAACGACCGGGTAGCTAGCTCTAGGACGATGCGTCAGTCGTGGCTGGCTCTCGAGCAGAGAAGAAGACACGCGATCTTCTTTTTTCCTCCAGATTGAGAGCCGCTCTTGCTGTCGACCCACTACGTGCTGGTGGCATTATCCCCCCTTCCGAAAAGAAAAAAAAAACAAGTCCCAAAAAGAGGAAAGAAAAGTACATAGCATCACCGCGATGCTACAACATAGGCACGTGAAAAAGAAATAGGAAATTCGGATAAAGTGAAAGTAAAGATTGAAGAGCATGCCAAAATAAGAAACGTGAATGAACGAGAAAGCAAGTTCACACAAATAAACAAAAAAACACAAAGGATGCTGTACGGTAAAGGAAAAGTTACGAGCAACGCGCAATAAATGGTTTCATGCGCAACACATGAACGACGTCCGGCCTCAGCCGTGTCCTACTCCGTGCATGGGGTGTTGAGTCCGGAACCACTTCGTAGTTCACGTCACTGACGCGGCGTAACACTTTATATGAGCCAAAGTACCGGCTCAGCAACTTTTCACTAAGGCCACGGCGGCGGACGGGCGTCCACACCCAAACTTGATCTCCGGGGCTGTAAAACACTTCTCTGTGGCGGGTATTATAGCGTCGTGCGTCTGCCTGCTGTTGCTGGCCGATGTGCAGTCGCGCGAGCTGCCGGGCTTCCTCAGCACGCTCTGCGAATTCTTCGGCGTCAGTTGCCAACTCGTCTTCGTCTTGACACGGTAGCATGGAGTCTAGCATGGTCTGTACTTCGCGGCCGTAGAGAAGCCGAAATGGCGTGAATCGCGTGGTCTCTTGCACGGCGGTATTATACGCGAAGGTCACGTAAGGTAAGATCCGGTCCCATGTTTTGTGCTGTACGTCGATGTACATTGAGATCATGTCTGCGAGGGTCTTATTAAGTCGCTCGGTAAGTCCGTTGGTTTGCGGGTGGTACGCAGTTGTCCTTCGGTGTCTGGTGTTGCTCAGTTTGAAAACTTCGTCCGTAAGCTGCGCCGTGAATGCCGTCCCTCTGTCCGTTATTACACTGGAAGGAGCACCGTGTCGTAACACGATGTTTCGCATGAAAAATTGTGCTACCTCAGAAGCCGTGGCTCGTGGGATCGCTTGGGTTTCAGCGTAGCGTGTCAAATAGTCGGTCGCGACGATCACACATTTGTTGCTGTCCGCAGACAGGGGAAATGGCCCGAGAATGTCCATGCCGACTTGGTCGAATGGCGTGCAAGGTGCTTCAATGGGATGAAGCAAACCAGCTGGCTTAACAGATGGTTGCTTTCGGCGCTGACATTCCCGACAGCTCTTGACGTACTTCTTGACGCTTGCCGAAAGTCCTGGCCAATAGTACCTCTCACTCACTCTGGCAAGTGTCCGTGAGTAGCCCAGATGACCGGATGTGGGTTCGTCATGGCAAGCGAAGAGGACGTCGTCTCGCATGTCTCGAGGAACCACCAGGAGGTAGGCACGGTTGTTCGAACGAGCGTTCTTCTTGTACAGCACACCATCTCGAAGGCAGAACGATGGCAACGAGCGGAATAAATGACGTGGTATGATTGTGTCCTGGCCCTCTAAATGATCGATGATCGGACGAATCTCTGCGTCATCCCGCTGCCGTTTACTCAAGTCTGATGAGCTAATGGCGCCCAGAAAGCCTTCGTCTTCCTCTGCATCCTGACTGACGACAAGAAGGGGTGCGCGTGACAGTGTGTCAGCGTCTTCATGCTTACGGCCGGACTTATGGACGATGGTGAAGTCAAATTCCTGCAGCCGCAAGCTCCACCGTGCTAGCCGTCCTGAAGGGTCGCGCAGGCTTGCCAACCAGCAGAGGGCGTGGTGGTCCGTCACTATCTTGAAGGGACGACCATAAAGGTACGGGCGGAACTTGGTGATTGCCCACACGACTGCGAGGCACTCTTTCTCCGTAGTGGAATAATTCGCTTCGGCACGGGATAGAGAGCGGCTGGCGTAGGCTATCACTCTTTCGATGTCCTCTTGACGCTGAACGAGCACTGCACCGAGCCCAATGTTACTAGCGTCGGTATGAACCTCCGTGTCAGCATCATCGTCGAAATGAGCGAGAACGGGCGCTGATTGCATGCGCTGTCGCAGCTCATCAAAAGCTGCTTGTTGCTCGTTTTCCCAGACAAACGGCGTGTCGTCCCTTGTGAGACGAGTCAGAGGTTCAGCTATTTGTGAAAAGCCATGAATGAATCGGCGATAGTAGGCGCACAAACCAAGGAAGCGCCGGACGGCTTTCTTATCGACAGGAGCTGGTAATTATCTGGAGCTGGTATCGACAGGAGCTGGTAATTCTTATCGACAGCGGCAAGCTTGTCCGGATCGGGACGGATTCCTTCGGCGCTAACTACATGTCCAAGAAATTTTAGTTCTTTATAGCCGAAGTGGCACTTCTGTGGTTTTAGTGTGAGGTCCGCCGATCGGATAGCCTCCAGCACGCTGCGCAGGCGGTGAAGGTGCTGCTCGAACGTGGTAGAGAAGACCACCACATCATCAAGATAGACAAGACAAGTCTGCCACTTCAGCCCTGTGAGGACAGTGTCCATCATTCGCTGGAAAGTTGCCGGCGCTGAACACAAGCCGAAAGGGAGTACTCGAAATTGGTATAGGCCGTCTGGAGTCACGAAGGCTGTCTTTTCGCGGTCTCGCTGATCTACCTCGATTTGCCAGTACCCGCTTTTGAGATCAAGAGAAGTGAAATAATGGGCACGACGAAGTCTATCTAGCGAATCGTCGATACGTGGTAGCGGGTACACATCCTTTTTGGTCACGTTGTTAAGCTTTCGGTAATCGACGCAGAAGCGTAGCGACCCGTCCTTCTTTTTGACAAGCACGACTGGAGATGACCACGGGCTGTTGGATGGTTCGATAACGCCATCGTCAAGCATCTCACGAACTTGCGTACGTATCGCTTCACGTTCTTTAGCCGACACGCGGTAGGGGTGCTGGTGTATTGGGCGTGCGTCCTCGTACGTGATGATCCTGTGTTGAGTGATGGACGTCTGGCGGATCTTTGAGCAACTTACGAAGCAAGACCTGTACTCGAACAAGAGCGCTCGCAGCGCAGTCTGGTTATCGGTGGACAGATCAGGATTGATGTCAATGTTGCTCATTGATGTGTCTGCGTTATCCACTGTTTCTGACGTGAGACAGTTGGTTACGTTTGCTACTTCGTGCGCAAACGCTATCGAAGTGCCACGGAAAAGGTGTCGATGCTCGTTGCTAAAGTTGGTAACGAGCAATTCAGATCGGCCGTCACGAACGTGTATTACACTTCTCGCTACACATATGCCTTGCTGCAGGAGGTGTTCTAAATTTGTCTCGGCTACCACATCGCCATCGCTCAAACCACAGCATGTTACGTCGACTAGAACACTGGCTCGGGGAGGAAGCGTCACGCTCGGTTCAGAAATACGGAGTACGTCGACACGCATTCCGTCATCCTGCATGTTGATTGCTCGCTGGGCTGAGAAAGTGACGCGGCGCTCTTGCAGATCAATGATAGCTCCATTTTCCTGTAGAAAATCAACTCCCAGAATGACGTCACGGGAGCATTCACGTAGAACAAGGAAGCTTGCTACGAATGTGTACCCTTGAATCTGTACCCTAGTTGTGCAGGCGCCCAGTGGAGTAACGACATGGCCACCAGCTGTCCGAATCTGCGAGTTATGCCACGGCGTGATTACTTTCTTCAGCTGCGTTGTCAGTTTGCCGCTCAGTATGGAATAGTCTGCGCCGGTGTCCACTAACGCATTAACTACACAACCATCAATTGTTACTGCTATGTCGAGTGAAAGCCGGCTATCCTTTGCAGCAGCAGGTGATGTCGGACCAGTTTCTGTACGGTTCTGTGTCAATAGGAGGTCTTCAGCGCTTCGACGTTCAGCGACCCCGCCCCCAGAGGTCGCTTCGGCTAGTTTTTCAGGCGGGGGCTGGGAGATCGTGCGGTAGAATACCGCTGGGGCGTTGATGAAAATCGCCTCGGTGATGGCGAGCGCGACTGGCGCCCGGCAGACGGTGGTGCATGCTGCTGGGAGAGGTAGTTTTGGATGTCGCGTGGTCTCTGACCGTAACGGGGTGGCGACGCGTACGCAGAGAAGCCGCGAAGCACAAGACGGCGATAAGGGCACTGGCGGTACAAGTGATCAGCTTCTCCGCAGTGAAAGCATAGAGGCCGATGATCGGGTGTGCGCCAGACATCAGACTTCCGAGGAGACAAGTGGCGATCGTCGATGTACTGGACCGGTTGCACCGAACGATGGGCGACAGAAGCACCACGGACAAAGGGCAGGGGTCGTGGCGTGTACGTGCCTTCGTAGTATGGTATGTGCTGCGCTGACTCAAGTGAAACTGCAGGGACAGGATGAACGAACAATGGCGGCGATGCAGCAGGGCGCTTCAAGGCTTCCGCGTAGGTTGTCCCACGGTGATATTCAGCAGGACCTGACGCAGCTGTATCAGGAGGCAAAGTGTCCCGGAGGGCCTGGTGCAGCTCATCCTTGATCACAGTTGCAATGGAGCTAACCGTAGGATGAGGTGTTACACCAGCCTTTTGCAACTCTTCACGTACGATATTACGGATGAGTTCACGTAAGGAGTCATTGCTGGTCCCAGCGGCGGCGAAAATGTCAGCAGTGGACATGCCACTGACTTGCCTGTCGTACTGGTTTGATCGCTGCTGTAGCATTTTTTCCATTGTCACGGCTTCAGACAAGAACTCCGCGACCGTCTTTGGAGGGCTTCGCACGAGGCCGGCGAAAAGCTGGTCCTTGACACCACGCATCAAGTGACGCAACTTCTTGTCCTCCGTCATTCTTGAATCTGCCCGTCAGAAGAGACGCGTCATGTCTTCGACGTACGCGGCCACAGTTTCGTTTGGCGACTGGACGCGGGCAAGAATAGCTCGTTCAGCTCTTTCTTGGCGGTCGGCGCTGGCATATGTCTGCAGAAGTCTACGACAGAATTCGGGCCACGTCGTCAGCTGCTCCTCTCGATTTTGATACCACGTGCGAGCCCCGTCTTCGAGATAGAAGTAGACATGACCCAGTTTCGCCGCGTCGTCCCACTGATTCAAGTTGGCTACGCGCTCGATGTCCGCCAACCAGTCCTCAACGTCTTCGTTCTCCGTATCATGGAACGTCGTCGGTGCCCGTGGGCTTTCCAACGTATATCGGTTCGACGACGTGCTTCCCGTGCCGGTTGGCAAGGTTTGTACCGAAGTGCTGGTCATGTTTGTTGACGTGGTGGGAGTAGTATCGTTGACTTCCGGAGGCAATCCCCTGATTCGGCGGCTGGTCCGATGCACGGGAGTGTTGACTGGCACTGGACTCGTATTACGGCTTCCTGGGGGGGTCTGCAGCATCCGTGAGACTACCCAGCACCTTCCACCAGTTTGTCACGATGAGTCACAAGTACTGGGGGATTTATTGAACGACCGGGTAGCTAGCTCTAGGACGATGCGTCAGTCGTGGCTGGCTCTCGAGCAGAGAAGAAGACACGCGATCTTCTTTTTTCCTCCAGATTGAGAGCCGCTCTTGCTGTCGACCCACTACGTGCTGGTGGCAATATAGTCATAGCAGCCACAGGCTGCCCGATCTCCCACACACTGACGTGCTTGCTGTGCGTTTCTTCGTGTCTAAGGGAGTGGCTGAATCCTTCAACAAGAACCTTAAAGTTCTTGCCTAACCATTACATAACGAATGAAGAATAACAAAAAAAGAAACATTTTCGAAGAACCTCAAATACGTATCAACTCTAGCTTATATCGTGGTGGTGAGGTCGGTTGTACTTGGTATTTTTTTAGAGCAAAGGAAGAAAGGAAGGATGGAAGGAAGGATGCAAACAGCAAAGGAGGAGGCAAGGAGGATAACCAGAAAGTCTCCCAATTGGCTACCTTACACTACGGAAGGAGGGAAGGGGAACATAAAGATGAGAAAGGGAAGAGAAGGAAAGATAATGGAGAAAGAGGCATATCTCCACCGCAAGTCTGAGGCATTCACACTAGCCCGTCGTCCTCAAAAACACGCCCAAAGAAATGACAACACATGCAGCGCAAGCTCAAGTTCCGAGCCAGAAACTAAATTGAGGACAAAAACACACTGAGAGTTTAAAAATTAGAAGTGGGCCAGAGCTTTCCTAATTACGTTTTATCCCGACTGTGGCGCTTTTGGTAAACCTGTAGGAAGTTGAATGGGGTTCTCTGGCTTTCAGTTTGGGTCAGAAAAGAAAAAAAATGCGCAGAAGCCGACAAACAAACATCGTGATCCACGTTAACAACCTCCGGTCTCGTGCAATCTCTTCCTTCTTGCACTTGTAAAGGCAGTGTAGTAGTACACGTTGCTAGCGAGATTTTCGTGAAAAAAAAGCGGAACGTGATAGCGAAGCCACGCTGGCGCTAAGCGAGCGGTAAATCGGGAGCGTTATAGCGGGTCGCCTTAGCGGGTGCATTGCTTTTTTTTTCTAAACACTGGTTTCTTTATTTTCGGTGACTTTATCTGATCGGCTGTTCTGCAGACACGATAAAGCCGCAGTTAGGAAACCGCGACCACTAGTAGCGCGGAATTGGGTGACCATTGTGAACGTTTCAGAGAAGAGGGGGAGGTATAGAGGCGATGGCCCTTGGTAGTCTGAAGAGGTTAAAAATGTGGAAGGGGTGCGTTAAAGCACGACGCGGATCTCATTAGCGAACGTCTCCGATGGCAGAGGCACACACTCGAACTTAACGAAGTGTGTATACTCACCTGTATTGTGCCCGGCAAGCTGGCTCTCGCAAGAACAACCATTTTGAATGCTTCTAGTGATCCAAATTACTTGTATATACTACTTTTGAAGAGTTGTGTTTAATTTTTCATTCTTTATTTTTACATATCACAGCCTTGTGAAAGGGCTATTGCAGTAGTGGGGTGATACAGTGCAGAAAAGGCAGCAACAGACAAAGTTTACAAGAGTTGCAAGGAAAAACAATTTGCAACAATAAAGCGTCGGTCGGTCGGTCGGTCGGTCGGAAGAGCATTACAATCATTAATGCTCTTCTTGCTGTCACACCGCTTTTTTAGTTCCGCTCTGCACCATTCGCTAGTGCCAGAGGTATCTATGACCACAATGACATGTTCAATCATTAGTTATTGTTAATAATGAACGTCAGCCATCCGGATTGAGATGCATCACTAAGTTTCAACGTGGATGCATTTACGTCAAATGGTGCTCTAACTGTCGAACCCCAACAGACATTGTATGAGCTCTTTTATATCAATGCATGATAAACACTCAACTACACGTACTTTTGTAAGGAAGCATTTTAGTTTCGTGTTATACCAATTTATATACCAGAGGAATCAACCATGCGTTCTTTTTTCCCGATATCGCGTGAGAGCGGCTATAGACAACCGACACCTACGACACAAAAATCGACTGTTGTGTTTTCAAAGAGTTTTGATTGTAGCATATCGCAGTGTCGTAAAATAATTGTTGCGCTTACGCCAAAATAAAAGTATTTGCTTGGAAAGCGCAATGCGCTAAGCAACGTCAGAGTCCGTGAAAGTCAGCATTGAGGTTACTCATTGCGGTTAAAAAGTTACGCGGGGCGATGTAAATGGCACTGCTGGGGACACCACGTAAAGCTTAGGGTAATGCCGGCATTACGCGCCTAACGATTACGAACCTCGAAAATTACAATTTCGGGTCATTTCGCTTTTCTGCTCACGTGAATGACTATGTACAAGCCTAAGAAAATGAAGGGCAGAGCAGTAAATGGCATGCAGCTGAGGGTTTCCCTCAGGGAGTCGTTCGGCTACGCATCCTGCAACGGCCTCTGAATAGTTTTCACTGGAGCACTAACGACGTTTTCTTTGAACACTTGCAAAAATGTCACTCTGGGGAAGAGCGCTGCATCACGCTTGCTCTTTTCCGAAACTGAAAGAGCCCGTACGTATGTAGATTACATAAAGGGGGGGGGGGGGCAAAAATTTCCACGCCGCTATCATAATACATAGAATATTGGCCTGGGAACTTTTGACGAGCCCTGTACATTGCGCAAATACGTACTTGCAAAGCAAAGTGTGTCTTCTTTTTCTTAGTGGAACCGGCTTTGGTCCATATATCTATGTGACCTAAAGTACTTAGGACTCGTAACGGGAACAGTGCAATTAAAAAGACAGTTGAAATGAAAACAAAAATGCAGGACTCATGCACAGGTTCCCAAACGGGTACTAAGAGAAGGAGGATATTCATGGCGAAATTTAAACCAAACAACACCGACGTCGACTTCGTTTCTTACGGTCTTCTCATCATAAATTCTTCCCTCGGCGCCAGTAAGGTACAGTGAAGTACATAAGTAAATAAGTAAACAGTGCTTAGCATTTCGCTAATATTTTACTTCAACGCAAAGAATAATATTAGGATCCAGACTCAGTCATCCCGCATGTTATGTTATGGGGAACATCACGATGATGGCGTCCGTCAAGATGCGCTCTCAGCGTCCGTATCCTTTCTATCGCAGCAAACTGGCTGCGGGTTCGAATCCCACAGCTTTCACACTACGTCCTCAAACATCGGCGCTGCTTTGTTGTCTTCGACCACTTTGATCGGCTCTCTTTCACTCTTCAGAACGTAATCTTTACTCTCGCGAGCTGTATGAGAGGGAACTCTGAATTTACCTTTTAAAGTTCAGAACGGCTCAACGGGGTAGGCAAGCGCTAAAATGTTCGTAACACCAAATTCTCAAGCAGAAACACCTCTGGCAATCGCTTGCCTTCCATTCATGTTGGTAGATTGCCAATAACCATTGATTAATCACGATATCGAAGTTATCTGTAGTATTGATCGCGACTGTGCACCATGTTGTATTGCAGTGGCAATTTCGATTGGTTGATTAATATGTGGGGTTTAACATCCCAAAACTACCATATGATTATGAGAGATGCCGTAGTGGAGGACTCCGGAAATTTCGATTACATAAGGTTCCTTAACGTTCACCCAAATTGGAGCACACGGGCCTGCAACATTTCCGCCTCCATCGGAAAGCAGTGGCTATTTCCAGCAAGCACTCTGCGTCAATGTGGTGATTTGGAAAACGCACCACGAAGCGATTGAACAACATCTTTAACCAGGCCTAGCCGGGAGTTCGCTCATTTGATTTACGGACCACATCATCGTTTCCTGTAAGACTAAATGCACAAATAAAAACATTTTGGTCTGTCTAAGATACCGTATTTTACTCTGCCTAAGCGTTAACAAGAGAGATATAAAGGGAAATAAAGGTCGTACGATGTTCAGATGTTGCAGTTATCGAAAATTTCGCTTTGAGCAGAGAAACGGCCCTCCACCGACCTGAGTGCTTCCTGTAGTTTGTCTTTTCCCCTATCTTTTATAGTGGGAATATTGGTGGCATGTGGAAGTCACTGATAAATAACGAATGTTGGCAATATGGCGGAGAGCTCTCTACTGTAAATGTACTAACATATATTTATTATATTAGGTACCAGTAAGCCAAACCAAGCTTCAGCGATTTGTGAGTCTCCAAGTGAACACCTGAAGTACTGAGAGTCTTATGTGTGCATAGATAACGTCTTGGTCACGCGGTTGAAATTCCGTAGTAAAAGAAGGTTTCCTACATAATATATTACATTTACATCTGTTACATAGGTCTCGTTGATAAGGTATTGTATTTACATACGTTTTCTGAGTGTCTAACGCAACCTCTCTCATAAACTTTTCCAAGTTTCTTATTTTGCCTCGACGGGCTTTCTTGGCATGTAGAGTTTGGATTCTGCGTGCCTGTCCTACTATTGTATTACTTCTTTCTTTATTTCTTCTTTTTATACTTTATTCCTTCTCTTTCGTTTCGTTCTTCCTTTATTTCTCTTTTTCTCGTTGTTTTTCTTTTTCTATCTATTTCTTTTTCTGTCTTATTTTTTTTCTCCTGTTCTTTCTTTCATTTTTTTTAATTTTATTTTCTTTCTTTCATTATTTTCCTTCTTTCTTCGTCCCTTTCAATCCTTTGTTCCTCCTTTATTTCATTTTTCTTTCATTTGTTTATCAAGTTTTTCTCTTATTTTATTGCATTATCTCTTTCGTTCTTCCTTCATTTATTTTGTTCTCTTTATCGTCCTTTCTTTTTTTCCTTCTCTATTTATTTCTTTCGCACCCTCTTTCTTTCTCTATCGTTGTTTTTTTTTGTTCGTTTCATTCGGTTTCTTGTTCCTCCAATTTTTCTCACTTTCCCTCTTTTATTCTGTTTTTTTTTTCAGTTCTTACTTTAGTTCTTCCTTTCTTTCTTTTTCTTATCTTTTTTCTTCTTTCTTCCTTGTTTTATCTGCCGAATGTATTTTCGACACGTTTGACTACAAAATGCTCCAAAATGGTGCAGATGGTCCTTATAAGCACTTTCACATTGTACAGAAAGATTCAGTGGCCTCCTAGATGCTTCACTGAAAATCCAATGAATGACATTAAAAAATGACGAGTGGCATCAGAGACACAAGGGAACTATATATTTGTGGGAGAAATAAAAAAGCAATAGAGACGGGAGAACGTACTGGCTCGCTTAAAAACCGTATTTCTTTTTCTCATGAAAGAGCATCAAGAGCTTCAATTTCCGAACACTTGGGAGACGTTCTTTCCCTGAGAGACGGTAGGACGCTCAGTTTGTTGGTCCCCTGACAGTCATGACAGCATCGTGTAGCTTTTCGTAGACATGGAAAGAAAAAAAAAGAAAATGAATATAGGGCCCTCTCGTGAGACACCTAAACAAAAACTCAATATTTTTATTTCCTTTCAAACCCCGCAAAGAAAAAGTGACACCATCTCGGTTTTCGCAACTTTTAATACTTCTGTACCATGCCTTTTTTTATTTTTTTTTCAGTCGTTCATTCAGCGGGACTGCTAAACTCGGGCTATAATATAGATTCCGCTTTTTTTTCTTTTTTTTGCAGACAGCTGAGCGGCTCTTGTCGTTCGGCTTTTTTATAGGTCTCCCGAGGCCCTTAAAGTGACATTCCTTTGCCCACATAGAGTTTCTTGCCATAATACCTGGAGAACAATGCGGCACTAGAGTCTACGTGGACTCCTTTAACGGTGCTTTTACCACTGTTTGTATGATGGGAAGATTTAAAAGCCTTCGGTTCGGCCTCGGATGGATTACGCTCTTGAGATTCGCCACGCTGGTTTGCCGAGTGTAATACAAATTGATTGGACGTTCTTTTCGATTAAAGCTCGCTTCATTACTTTGTATGTAAAACATATCGGAAAAGTTTGCGTAACCATGAGGTTGAAGGGAAACGCGGACAATTTCAACCATCAAGGTATGTGTTGCGCTGCAACTGTGCTCGAATTTGGCATCACAGCATAATAACGTATTTTTTACAACACTTGAAAAGAAACACGCTTGTTTATCCCTTGAAAGTGCGCACTATCTATTTATGAAAGTAACATTACCGTACTGAGCGGGAAGCACTTAACGTATTGTCTGCTGTGATCCCTGGTGCGTCTGTCCAAGTTGATTTATGGTTGATATGTGGGGTTTAACGTCCCACAACCGCCATATGATTATCAGAGACGCTGCAGTGGAGGGCTCCAGAAATTTTGACTACCTGAGGTTCTTTAACGAGCACCAAAGTCTGAGCACACGGGCCTACAGCATTTTCGCCTCCATCGAAAATGCAGGCACCGCAGCCGGGATTCGATACCGCGTCCTGTGGGTCAGGAGCCGAGTGCCTTAGCCACTAGACCACCGCAGCGAGGCGTTCGTTCATGTGACCTGCACCCAACGCATCTCTATAGTGCTGTTGTGAAGTCGACATAGAGAAGATGACGGTGACTAATTAGCTTCACCGTCGTTTCACAGTTAATTTCACCTGCCTTGGGACGCCACATTTAAGCGCCGGGGTGAGTGCACAACGCTTAGCTAGAGCTGTCGAATACAACCTGTAGAGCTGCAACGTTGAAGCCAACCAATAAACCTAACGTTATTCAGCCTCTTCGAAGAACAAAGGCACTGCTTGAGTGCTCTGCATTGCACCCAACTACCCAAGCTGCGCGAAAAATGAAATTGAAACTGGGGAGAAATATCTGTAGAGCGTTCCCTAGCTAACGCTATCCAATTCGAAGACCGCACCTTCCACCTTTTCCACGTTGGTACGATGTTCGAAGAGTCAGCTTCGTTACTACATTGTTTCATGAAACTCACCGCGTTTTCTTCATACTGACGTGACCACTCGCTACTCGAAGAAGAAGAATATTCGTATTACAATTTTTTTTCTATCTTTGATTCTTCTTCTCGAATATCAATCTGTTTCACGTGGCGTAACTGTTACAATGCATGCTGCTCTTTTCACTAGTACAGCTATAGAGCTTCTGTAAACGATTGACACTTTCTCACCCTGTCATATGGTTCTGAGAGTGCAATGCAGTACTTCAACTATACTGCCGTGACAATTGCACAGATTTGAACAGCATCGACTGCACCAGACTTCAAAATATACGGCTGAGAACTCTATATTATGAAAACTGGGGCTGTTTTAAACAACGCGGCCATAGCTGAAAGAAGAAAGAAACTTCAGACACTGGCAAAAAAGTTTAACCGACTTGTTTCGCATCCCTATTTGTGTTGCTTTAACTGTATGCATTATATTGTCCGCGTTATGCATTTTCTGCGTGTATATTATTTTGCCCTTTCAGAATACTCTGTGCCTTTATCTCACACCTGCTATAGTCTCTGTTCGAGAATAATTAATTAATTATCTAATTAATAAAATTTACTAATTGTGAAGGACTGCAAATCCACTCTGTACATTGTTAACAAAAAATATTACAGCAACCTTACATTGCATAACAGTATCATGTGTTCTCATCGCAGCTCTGACGTCAACGGCTGCATTTACCGAGGGAGAAGAGGGAGGAATATTGATTTCTCTGCAACAGGCGTTGAATGGGGTTACGTGTTCACTGTTAGGAAAAGTGTAATTCCAACATAGCTGCATTAATTATTAGTTCGCGGGCGCTAATCGCTTAGCTCGTATAAATACACCCTGTGCTTACTTACACTACAGACGTTCTTAAACCAGAACAAACGTGATATTAGTGAATCGCTTCCATATTTACTGAATTTAACATCATCTGATTAAATATTCCGAGGCCAATTGCTAATAGCTTGAGAATACATAGAGGGAGAGGGGGATAGTAAATACACAATTATGTAACTACAGACCAATACTTATCTTAACTTTGTTTTCAAAAGTTTTCGGACACGTAATTTGTGACACATTAGTTACAATTTTTAACGCAAACACGGTTATTACAAAGAGTAAGTATGGTTTCCAAAAAAAAGTCCACTGAAGAAGCACTTTTACATATTAAGGGTAAATTAAATGCAAATATTGAGGACGAAAACCAGCGCGCTGCGAAAACTACACGCTTGGATTATTTTTAGTTGTAAAGAAGGCTTTTTAATCTGTATATCGCAAAATTTTTTCTGGCAAATAGAGCAGAACGAAATAACGAGTGTTGCAAGTCAGTTGCTTGGAAGCTATTTAAATACTCGTCAACAGTTTGCGTGTATGTAGGCTGTTTTGTTTGATTATCTAATGCTTGAACAAGGCGTCTAGGGCTCCAGGCTAGGTCCGTTATTATTCATAATTTCCGTGAATGAGATAGTTGCCATACCTGCATCACCATAACTGGCAATGTACGTCGATGACACCAATATATATTTTTAAATCACGGGACCTGAATGAATTAGGACACCATGTGATACACTACCTTTTATCGCTACACTGTTAGATGAACCAAAATAAACTGCATTTCAAAGTCGAAAAAACAAAACACATTATATTTAGGTCGTGCAATACGCCCATCGATAAGGAAATAACCGTCACTTGTAGGAATCAAACTGCAGCAAGTAACAAACCAAAAGTTTCTTGCAGTGACGTTTAATGAACAGCTAAGCTGGAGTGCAGATATTAACACCCTTTGTATAAACTTAACAAAAAAATGTTGATATTATACAGAAAATTCTTAAAATATTCTTCATGTTTTAAACAAGGGCTATAAAATCACCTTTTTTTCATTCTAGGCTTTGCTATGGAGCTGTGGTGTGGGGAACAACTACCAAAACTACAAAAATCTTGTATATCTACAGAAAATAGTTCTAAATATAGAGTTCTAAAAAAGAGTTCTACTAAAGAAATTACGCAATATAGAGGACAGCACATTTATTTATTAGATAGCATACGCTTCGTGCTGATCAAGTTACTTACATGAAAATTTTACATACAGCAACACATTGTACAGCAAAAAATTGTGCGAACGACGAAGAAGCCAGACAACACACTTATCTAATCCACCAAAGCTTACGCCATTCACAGCAAACACGAGCAAATTGTGGCAAACTAACGTTTACACATAAAACAAATTACATAGAAAAGAAATTATAACATTTGCTTAATTTTGATTGTACGAAAAATCATTCATGGTGCAAGTTAAAAATGCTCTAATGCAGGAAAAGAAATGGTTTGATGGATCATAAAAATTGCTGATGTAAGCAATGTAATAATCCAGCAATAGAAATTTGTGTTGAATGTGTTGTACTAATTTTTTTTATTTAGTTTTTTATTTATTACATACTGCAAGCCCATTGAAGGGCCCAAGCAGGAGGGGCATCACGAGAAAACAAAATTTAGGCACAATACACCTGATACACTGATTAAAATAGTTTGAACAAATACAGGAATGCATCAAAGTTACAAAAGTCCGCAATACATGTGGTGCACTGTTGGAAATATATTGTACACATACACAAGAGTACATCGAAGTTGCAAAACAAAGCAATCAGAATTCCAAATGTTCAAAGGAATGAATATTGGTCACAGCCGATTCAGTTAGTTTATTCCAATCTGTAATAGTACGCGGAAAAAAGGAAAACTTAAAAATATTAGTTCGATCGCTGTACGGAGTCAGAGATTCGAGGTGTCTATGCCGTGTTTGTCGGGAAGTGAGTGGCTGAAGGAATTCCTCGGGTTTAAGTGAAAGTTTGTTATTTTTAAGCAAGAATAGAAATTTTAATTTTTGAATTTGACGGCGTGATTAGAGTGTTGGAATGCCATGCTCTTCCATTAATCTTGTCGGCGAGTCACCGGGACGATAGCTTGAAAAAATGAATCCAACGGATTTACGCTGTATTATTTCAAGAGCATTAATATTACTTTTTGTGTGAGGATCCCAGACAGTGCAGGCGTATTCCAGTCGCGGTCTAATTATGGATGTATAGGCGAGTAGCTTAACGTTTGTTGGGGCCTTTCTAAGCTTATGTCTAAGGAAGCAAAGTTTTCGGAATGAAGATGCACATGTGTTTGTTACGTGTTTGTTCCAGCTCAAGTTATTTGTTATAGTGACGCCAAGATATTTATATTCTGATACTTGTTCTGACGATGGCGACGGAAGATTGTAAGGGAAGGACAGCTTATTCTTTTTGTTAGTTATGTTCATAAAAACGGATTTTTTGGCATTGAGCTTCATTCCCCATTTTTCGCACCACGCCTGAACATAATTAAGGTATGTGTTTAGCATTTGCTGGTCTTCAGAACATGCTATTTTGTTGTATAGAATACACTCAACGGCAAATAATTTAATTTTCACGGGATCACTAATAAGGGATACAAGATCGTTAATATAAATTAGAAATAATAATGGGCCTAATACGCTGCCTTGTGGAACACCCGAAAGAACAGGAAGCCGAGTAGAGGAATGATCATCGATGCCAACATATTGGAAGCGGTTCGACAAGTAGGAAGCGATCCAATTGGTTATAAAAGCTGGAAGACCTATCACTTTTAACTTGTGTATTAAATGAACATGGGAAACTAAATCAAAGGCTTTTTGGAAGTCTAGAAAAATAACATCAACTTGACAAGTTTTATCAGGAACGCTAGCAAAGTCATGAACAATAGAAGTGAGTTGCGTGACCGTAGAAAATCCTTTTCTGAAGCCGTGTTGACAGTCAGATAATAGGTTCTTTCTGTTTAAAAAATGTATAATGTAGTCGGCTATAATGTGTTCTAGAAGTTTACAACAAGAAGAAGTCAGAGAGAATGGACGGTAATTAGTGAACAGCGTCTCGTCGCCTTTTTTAAATACTGGAACTATGCGGGCTAATTTCCAATCCTCAGGTACGACACCAGACAAAAGAGATGCTCGAAAAATGATAACTAAAAATCACAAATATGAGTCACGTCTATAATCTTCTGGACTCATATTTATCCGGGTGATTATTATTAATTTAGGTACCAGTCATGCACAGTCAAAGCCAGATTCAATGCAACATAATTTTTTTCTGTGATCTATTTTCTCTTTTTCTTAATTTTGTTCATGATGGTGTGGACGCCGAGAAAGCTGTTTTGTTTTTGCGTTTTTTTTTCTTTTCTTTAATTAAGGTTGATTACTGAACAAATATTTGTGCTGTACGAACTGTGTAAACGGGTATTGGGTTCTTTGTTAGGCTATATACTTTCAGCCCAAACTTCGTTTTGTTTATTGTACAAATGAAAATTAAAACAATTTTTCGAAATTTAAATTGAAATCCACATCTTGGTGCTCTAGCTACAACACGTGTACAAGCCGAAATGATGTCGATATTAAACGAATCCAGAACAAAAAGGGTGAAAAAACGTGTTTTAGTTAGCGCCGATGAATTGTCAGTATGTCAACTGTCCATCACTATATAATATTATCAATACTTCGGGGGTTCTCCCGTCCCAAAGCAATGATTGTGATACGCTAACGCGACAGGCACGACGGAAAGAAGAGGAGGACAACCAGCGCTTGTCTTGCGAGCGTGCTGGGAGGCCGCCATTCAACCCTTGTCTATCAGTTCATCTCAAATAAACATCTTTCATCGTAACAGTTTTGGTGGAGGTGCTAGGTACCGATCCAAGTACCTCTCGCACGTAACAACATTATAAGAGACGCTGTGGTGCAGGGTTCCGGAAATGCGACCACCTGGAGTTCTTTATTGCGCAGTTAAATGTATCGCCACCGGCCTCAAACCTTTTCGTCTCCATCGAAAATGCAGCCGCCTCAACCGGCATTTGATCCTGTGACTTTCGGGTTGGCAATAGAGCGCCCTACCCACTAGGGTCAGTGGGTAGGCCGCTCTATTGTCGTTGGGTAGGGCGCTCGACCTAACCAGCGAAGATATAAGTGCATGAAAGTACATTGAAGTACAACTTATAACTACACCAAAGCACCCTAACCACCAAAGATATAAGTACATCGTTTCTTTAAGAAATTTAGTTGTGTTAATCTCCCCCTTCCCCATTTATTCCTAAATTTTTCTCTTAAATTTTGGGTCATAAGGGTCCATAAATTAAGGGAGATTAAATTAAATGCGGAAGAATCCGTTCAATGCACTCGTACAAATTATAAAATGAACTTCAAAGTCAAGACAGGAGCCGACAGATAGAAACACAGAGAGGGATAGATTGAAACAGGAGAAATTGCCTCAGACAGGCCGGCCAACATTTCGGTAGGAGGACCTATCTTTGTCAAAGGTGCCTTGTCATCCTAGGCGTGATTTAGGGGAGTTAGTATCTAAGTCATGCGTCGAGTGACGTCGCTACCAACACGTCGGTACCGAGACAGTGATTTCCAAGAGCGCCACGGGCCACCACAGAACATGACGTCAATACAAACCCCCTTATATCTAACACGCCAAGGATTACATGGCACCTTTGACAAAGGTAGCTCCTCCAACCGAAATGCTGCCAGCCTGTCTGAGACTTCTGTTTGTTCAGCCAATCCCACTCAAAATATTCAGAGCTATGGCATTCCAATACTTTTCTTGAGCTTATGGTGCAAGAAAAATCTGACACACTTTACGAAGGCGCACGTTGTTTTTATAGCAAGGCTGTATAGGTGCCGTCCGTTGACCAAAGGGAGCTGCGTTCCCTCTAAGTTCGCTGACGTTAGCCGTTAGGGGCACGCAGACAACAGACGAGCGCTCGCGTTCCCGTGTACCTCTGCTGCAAACCACCCGCTCACGCGAGCAGGGAGACGCGGGCATCGCGTTCCATTTTGACTGACTCCAACCAACGCCTCCTAGATCTCCCGTGCCTGCCGGATTATCGGCGGTCACTTGGGAAGCGGCTGTCTTCGGAACTACGGTGGTGGCGCCACTTAACTAGGGGGTGTCTTCAAATAGATTTTCACGTTTTTGGAGCTTATATGCAACAAAAATAACGTAAAAAGTTCTTAAAAGGCGTAAACGTAATTATAATTAACTATACGTAAGTGACGCCGTCATATAGGAAGCAACTTTTTTAATACAAGGCATCCTCTGAAATTAGTAACAAATGCCGAAATTGCCTATCTCAAAGGCCAAGTACAAAGACCTTACCCCTACGTAGGCAGTGCCGCCATAGATGACCGGCGTTTCGCGCTCATCCGGCAGGCACTGGAAATCTAGGAGGCGTTTTCCCCAACTTATTATTGCGTTTTTTTTTTCTACGCTAGGCATTGCGCTCTGGCGCTGCAGTCACACTGGAAAACTTGACTGCTCGGTGCCTATATGGCCAAACGGTGGAAAGATGTAGTGGTCAGTGAATGCGCACAAACTATATATTGGACAGATTTAGTTGGGCGTCTGCAAGAGCTCTGCGGACGCAGCCTGCCATTGCAAATAGCTCACAGGCTGCGTCCGTATGGCTGCTGCGAATGCGCAACTAAATCTGTCTAATGCGTTTGGAACAATTGTGTGTTTAGAAAAACTGTTTATCGGTTTATACCCCTCTCGCACGTAGTAACTTAAGTGTGCTTTGAGCGAGTACACTTAGTCGCGAGTGTCGTTTGCGCGCTGTTACCATTTGGAATCACGTGACGTGAATGGAGGACGAAGGTAAACGACACATTCAAACATAATAATCATGACATGGAAGTCGTGTACAGAATAATTAACGTAACGTTGTGGTGATTTTTAAGTGACATATCATCCTTCCTCATTTGTGCTTCACGTATCATCGGTTCCCACTGTACGTGGGATCTGACAATTTTTTTTTGTTATGATGGATATTGTTATGCATAAAACAAGTGATACGATACAACGATAACCTTGCTACTTTCACCGTTGGGCTGTTTGTGGCCACGTCCGCTAGGAGGAATGTGGCAGCACACGTACAGTAATGGCTGCGTTCGTCGCGTGTTTTACTTTTAGGTACGCTGGCACGTGTGCAGGTGAGTTATTCTCTAGTCATTTAAGATGGTATGTGCCACATGTGCTACTTCCAGAAAGACAACGTAGTTAGAAGATGGGACACAGGCGCAAAATTAACAAATATACGTTGCGCAACAAATTCATCAATCGCCACTGCCATCATTTCCAAAGCACACTTCGCTTTCTCGTGTAGCAGCGAACCTCCAAAATGGCCCTTCGTGAGCGTAAGCACACTCGATCAAAGTGCACTTAAGTTGCCCCATGTGACAGAGGTATTAGAGTGCATGAACTGTACTATATAGGAGAGCAATCAGAGCGTAGAGCCGTCGCAGGAAGCAAATGGACAGTTTGCAATAATCTGCAAGGCGGCTTTTCTGTAATATTTGTTTTCTAACCAAAAACTCTATATATAAAATGTATATTAGTATAAAATGTGCCTATCTGGAGTTTTTTTTTGTGGTGTCATAATGTGAAAAGCGCTTCGACGGCCAAAGCAGTCATCGTGGCCATGGAGATAAAAAAAAGGGATGAAAACTGCAAGGCAGGCACATCACTGGTGCCCCGCATGCTCAGATGTGGCGTATTTGAGACTTCAGATGTCACGCATGCTGTTCCACGCGCGACGCTCCGTCGTTTTGAACAGAAGAGTTCACCACTGTACATCAGGGAAAAGTAGCTTTTCAAGATCACCTATATAGTGATAACCAGCTTTGATGCAGCCTGTCTATTTACATTCGTGCGCAATCTTTTGAACAAAGGAAGGCAAAAAGAAGCCAGCCCCCCCCCCGCCCCTCCACAAGAAAAAGAAAAACATATATTCGCATGACCTCTACACAATCTCATGTTCTTCTGGAAAGTTCCGTGGTGTTTCAGCACTCATCCACGCAATTCGTCAATCATCAAATGATTAGCCGTAAGGCTTCCAACGTAATCACGCGAATCATATTCGTAAAAGAAAGAAAGAAAGAAAGAAAGAAAGAAAGAAAGAAAGAAAGAGAAATATACGATTCTGACAAGCAAAATCGCATTATTGCATGCACCTGCATTCAACTGTGCCCATCGTGTTCTTCGCGACTTGAGATTATTTACGAGAAGTAATCTAAGTTAGACGGAAGTGTTGCAAGCCGCGTAAACATTTCTTTAATAATCTTGATATGCAGCGCCATATTTTTTTTTGTTTGTAATCCTTGAACGTAGTACCGACTGTGCAGCTCTTTGCGTTGTTCATGGTAACAAATATATGTATCAAGCTATAACTAACCTTATTCCTCCTCCAAACGATGGAATACTCATGCAGTCACAACTTCGCAAAGCCCGCTGTTAGTTTTTTTTTTATTTCTATACCAGTATAGCTGCTTCTCTATTACTGGTAAAATGAATCAATGATCGAGCTCGGCAACGAGCCACTTGCTTTGTGAAGAATGGCGTCTGTTCACCGGCAGTACGTATCAATTTGTCTTTCATGCACTGCGTACGAAAAAAGTATGCTAAACGCCTAACATGGCCGCACCAATGCACAAAGTTACGGGAATGAGACATACACAGAAGAGAAAGCTGAATGAACACAACATCTTTATCTCTCTTCTGCTCATGTTTAAATCACCGAATACCTTGAACGCTGTAATGGCAAACTGACAGCAACGAATCGCAACAATGGCGGCAAGTTGTATTGGAAATATTGTGCCCTGCTACGCCAAAGCTTCTTGATTAACATCACCATCATCATCATTACCATCATCATCATCATCCCGTTTTATGTCCCTCTCAGGGCGATGACCCCCGTCAATGATTTTCTACTCATTAGGTCATGGAGCTCCTTAAAGGGGCCCTGCCACACTTTTTGAGCATGATCCGAAAACGCTGCCGATTGGTAGTAGAGGCTTCCGAGAACACGCGAGCTAAATGTTATAGCGCAGCACGCGGCTTGGAGTTCCTAATAAATTATCAAAGCCAGCCAAAAATTGCTTTTTCTTCCCACGACAAATGGCGGAAGACCTTCAAAAATCCCTCGTAGAATACCCATCTATCAGCCATTGGCTGATTTGAACATGGCGCGTTCGGTCGTTACAGAGATCCCTGCGAGAGGCCGTCATTTCTCCACGCGTGCACGCGCGATCACACTGGAAAAGCCACCTATTCGAAGAAAATAAAGGCTCAAGGTCACGAGGCGCGCGTGACGTTTTTGTTTGCCCCTCCTATCCCTCCCTGCGCTTAGCTTCCAGTGCTTTCGTCGGGACGAGAGGAGAGAATGCGATTGCAGCGTGTGACAAATATTTGTAACTCCGCTAGTGCTGCACGAATTCTTAAAGTTTTGGCGGCGTTGAATTTGTGCGCCAATAAGCTCTTCCAGTAAATAAATGCCATGGTTACTTAAAAAAGGTGTCAGGGCTTCTTTAAAGTAGAGGCTCGTCCGTTGGAGTGCGCCGAAGCCCTGATGACAATGACGCTGATGATGACGATGATAATGGCGATGATGATCATAGACAACGACTACCTTGTGCAATGCATGACGTTTCGATATGCTCTTACATGCATTTCGTATAACTCGAAATAACCAACAACCATCAGGGGAACGTGCACAGGCATTGACTCTCTGAACATCAGGCTACAAATCCTATACCACAAAGCCGTAATAATGAAGGCAAAACAAAATTCACAACTCAACACAACATACCAGTTATGACCAATTAACATCGTATATAACTGTTCACCGCTGCGTCACCCATTTACATGCATGAGTGGTCAATGCCATGGGGGGTTTATGGTGACATCGAAGGTACCCACTGCTTCGCTAGCTCTTCATCATTCACTTCGTCGATATGCTGTGTTTTTTGTTTGTTTTTTTCGTTTCACACACTCCTATCACGACACCTCTGTTTGTTTTCCGATTCACATAACTGTCTTCCCATCTTTTACAGTTACAGAAGGTAATGAATGGGAATTCATTCCAAGTAAAGTAGGGCTTCGTAAAACTATTTGAGATGCTGCGGCATTGGAAGCAGCACAAACCTGCTCTGAGCAAAACTGGACGGAGAGCAACTGCCATGTGGTGTACTCAGTCATGCAACACTTTAACGAAGAAGGTGTATGTATTAAAAAAAAACATTCGTTTAGTATAGTCTTTTAAAGCCTGTGCAATATTTGCGCACATAGTATAGCAGCACAGAGTGCGGTTGGCTAGAGTTTGCAAGTCTGTGCAGTGTTTTCTTCAATTGGCTAATGAGGGTTCCAATGCGGGCTTGTTGGTGAATCAATCAAACAGCTTTTTTTTTGTATAGTGCGAAAATACACATGGACTCGAGATGACACAAAAGGAAGCACTTGCGATGTCCGTTTGTGCCTTCTTGAGTCTATGTGCATTTCCACGCTCTAAAAAAAAAGATGGTCAAGTTATTGGCTTATAATCGTTACAAATGGCTATCCACATTTTAAACCATATGTAATAAAAACATCTGTTCATGATGACGATATGTAGTGTTCTATGGCGCAAGAGAAAGTCAAGGCAAAAGAGTTCCAGACAATGATTCAGGATGTGAATAATTATTGATGACGTTCAGAGCATGTATAAAGGCCTAATGTTCTGAGCACTAAAGGTGCATAAAAACGTGTATTTTAAAAACGTATGACGATGCGCGATGCATGTGACTAGAATGAAGAACAGTTGGTCGGGATAATAAAATACAGAGTTGGACGTAGTGCCACTACGCCACTGCTTAAACTCATTAATCGCGTCTCGCCATATAGAAGTTTATTTCAAGGAAATTCACCACAAATTCTCAAGCACATAACTTTAATCTCAATTTGTTTTCTTTTTTACCTGTGAATGTGAACCATTGTCTACCCTGACACGTGATGACGGTATCAGCCCGATGGGAGAAAATCCCTCTTTTTTTTTGCTCAAAACGTTCAGCTTTGAAAAAAGTAGAAAGATGTACAAACTATTTTTTATTACTATTGATGCATCTGAGATGAAATATATTAACTGTGGCATTGGCCCCAATTTCTCTCTGGACAACATTTACATGCAAAACATAAAACTCTTGTCGATACACCTACATCGGCGTCTAGGAAGATTTAGAGTATACGGGGTGCTCGGGTTTTGCCAAAGCGAACAAGAAAATCCTCTTAGCACCGATCAAACTTTCGTAACCGAGGCCACATTCGCCCTAAAGACTGGCGTAGATGAAGCAGCCCTTGACGATAAATACGAAACGTTAAATGCCTTGATGGACTCTATAGTAATGAACGCCCTCTATCACTTTTTTTTCATTTTTATTGCATGTTTCTTTGCCCTATCAGGCCTTCTACAGGGTAGAGGTTGAAACATATTTGGATATATTGCCCTTCCACAAACTAGTAAAATAACTTATGAATATATAGTTTAATATAATAGTATACCACTATTATTTTTATTTTACTGGCATATCTTTATAATGAAGTGATAATCTGTACGATAATTTGTTAACTTGATATTTATTACATAACTTGTCTTGTTTTAAGGCGAAAGTTTTATACGCTTCGTTAGTCGCTAACAATGACCGTCAGCGTCGGCATCCTCAACACGAGTGATGAAAACAAGGAGGATTAAAAAAAATTTTATTCCTCCTTGGATGAAAAGGAAAATCATGTGATGACGTCACCGTACGACACCATGGAACCACTTGACGTCAAATTTGATGACGTTACTATGAAGTCACGTAACACGACGTCTCATGCTAACATCGTCCCAAGACATCGTCTTTTGGGAAAGGTGCGCCGATCTCGGAGGCACTACGCAACCACATCAGAAGAAAAATCTCCCAAGGCCTCCGACTCTGAAGGCAGTCTAAAACAGCGTCAAATATAAATGTTTCGTACTTTTGTAGTATACCTTTGTCACAGAAATATACTGCTTGTCGCTTGTATCTAGATGACATTGTAATAATTTGTTTGATTAATGTACTGTCTGTCTTGTGCACACTCCACTGCCGCGTACTACATGAGGGATGCGGGGGCTTCGTCAAGCTGCTTTCTAGAGGCTTTATTTCCACACATGCTTCACTTATGCTTGTTGGAAATAAGCTAATTAAACTAAATTAAAACTTAGTAAACTAGGCGTTTGGTGGGCAACGCTATCAGATCCGGGAATGGGGGACGGTGATCAATACAATTGAAAGGATGCGAATTTGAATTCGCAGGCTTGCCTTCATGGCAGGAAAAAGCGCAGACGCACGGGACAATAAAAACTGACAGAACTAATGTTGTTAGACTTTCAGTATTCAAGTCAGTATTTCTTGTACCGTTTTTGTATGCGCTGTTCCTTTCTAACTATAGGTTGAGTGAGAAAAAAAATATGGATTTGGTCTTCGAGTTCTATTAGGAAATTGCAATAAGGCACCATGCCACTTTTCTTTTGGTCTGTGTCAGAACAGATTAAGCAGACAAGCAATATCATCAGCTCGATTGATCATGCAAGGAGACGGTAATAAGTGAACAAATAATTGACAAAATGTTAAGGTTCCGCCTATTTCCCACGATTGAACTCTAGATGAAAAAAGCTAGTGTCGTTAAAACCATAATTCGGTAGCCTATGGACCCTTTGAATAGAAGCCATTAAGACTAATGCCCTCGATTCATACTCTTAAGGTACGCAAGGTCGTTAGAGTGTTTCGAGGACAGCGCAATCCATGTTAACCATCCTCATTTGTGTAATTTAAATGCATTTTTTTTCAATGTTGGCAAAATAAATCATAACTCTTCATGTCGTCTGAACAAAATGTTTTCTTCGCATAGGCCTAAAAGCCTCGTTCCTTATATTTTTTTTTTATTTTGAAATATAGAACTTGGTTTGCTGCTTTTGAGAGGTATGGATTGCGGCACAAGCGGCTATCAAGATGGCGAAAGCCACCGTGTATTGATGACAAAACTTTGAAAGGTGGGCGTAAAAAGGTATGCTTGTTGCCGGAAAAGCCTGTCATATTTGGAGAAACGGAAGTGGAGATGAAAGGTGGCGTTCGTTGCCAAATCGTAAATGTCGTGACGGGTGACCACATTGGGGGCGAAAATGAGTCATAGAAGTTATTGCTGAGGAGAACACGAACATTTTGGTATGACTTGAGTTTGTTTCGCTGGTACGTCATAAAACAGCTGCAGTAGCTGTTACGGATATTACTGCAACGTACTACATTTTCAAAGGTTACTGCGATTGTTTCGATGGAGGCGTCTTTCCGAACGACTTCAATCGGGAATCCCTCCAACTGTGTGTATTAGACGCGAAGCAGCTGATGGTGGGGTTTAATCCGGTGTGTGGCGTGACCATGCTTGCTGCGAATGCGCAACCACTGGCCCAAGCACTGTCAGAACGCGCTCGCCTGCTAGCGCGTTCAGACTTGCGTAAGGGGCTGGCCTAGGTGGTGTGTCCTCTCCCCCGTACACTCGATCAGCAATCACGGGACGACGTCGGGGAACGAGATTCTGCACATGCGCGTTAAACTCACGTGCACCTGCGTCGCGTGTCAACGTTTCCGCGTGGCGTGCTCCTGAAGTATACTGTACGAGTAACAGCAAAAGAAAATACAGTGAATTCATGGTGTGCTCCACTTGCAAGGACGCGTTAACATCGGGCAGGGTTCTCATGATGAACAGAACTTCAAGTCGATCTATGCGCTGCTTTGCATACTACTCATGGTTCCCTGTAGAAGGAGACGGTGTCCGTACACCCTAGTTTCTACCCCCCCCCCCCTTCGTCTTTCCAGCGCAGGATAGCAAAGCATATGTTAATATCTGGCTAACCTCCTGCACTTCCTATTCCTTCCTTGCTCTCTGTCTCACTTAACAGCAGTTTTTTTCGTTTTGACGCGCCCGGTTAGTTTTCCCCTATAAAATGCATTATTCCATGCAACAGCGCTGACTTTACGGAAATGGGTAGAAAAGTTCGACCACTTCGCCTAGTGGTTTCTTTTCTTTCTTTACATTGATATGGGGACAAAAATCACACCACCTGTCAAAGTGACGGAGTGAATGTCTTCTGGACGACGAACGAGACACCACAAACGCGCACTGGAGGCAGAGAAAAAGATAACGTTTATTTTGGTTGGCGCCAGATTGAACTCTGGTAGCATTCTTGGCCTATACTGCACGGCCATCAGTTGATCCCCAGAGGCTGTGCTTGGCAACAAAATGTTCCACTACCTCCCATTCTGAATATTTCGGACTTGTGCCCTTTGTTGACAAAATTTACATTAGGTTGAATATTCTGTTTGATTGTAGTGATCGTACGTCAGCGGGGTTGATGACGAATGGACTTGGATGAAGCGCCACGTGCCGCCTGATTCTTAATATGCGACTGGTGTGCGGGTAGGAGAGAGGGCCCTGCCTAATCTGTTGGGGTCAAAGGTCGGCAAAACCTGTGGAGCTCACTCAGAATTCCTCATAAAGTACGTTTTGAGCTTTGGACTCACTCGGTCTGAGACTCTCGAACATTTTGCCGAGTTGGACTCATTCGGAATTAAACTGACGAAACTTTTTCTCAGCCGGACTCACCCCGACTCAAATTAACCACAACATTATTCCCCGCACTGAACCCATATCCACGATTACGGCTCGATCGGAGTCTGGGCAAGTCCGAGAGATTCCATTCTTAAGTACGTTGCCTAGAATTACTGGCTTCTTCGAAGATGGTGTCAATGCTCTTTAACACCAATATCTGACGTAATCGGTGCTATTCTTGGTGCATTTTGACACAGTATATTTAAAAACGAGTTGCTAGTGCATCGAAACCAGCAAGATCATTTTTCTCTGAAGAGACGACAGCGTAAGCATATTTATCAATATATAATGTAGTGCGCAAAAAGACGAACGGAAACACGAAGTAGAGAAAAAGTACAGACAAGCGCAGTCTGTCCTTTTACTCTACTTCGTGCATCCGTCCGTTCTTTGCGCAGTACACTTTGCATCAATACCAACATGCCCAACTAGCCATTCTCAAATTTATCTTCTTTCTCTGCTCTCTATCTTTCATCTCCCCCATCCCCCTCCCAAGCGCAGGGTAGCAAACCGGCTGCCTATAGGCTGGTTAACCTCCCCGCTGTTCTTTTCCTCCTATTTTTCTTCCTTCCTTCTCCTATTTACCAATGACTTCCCTGAAAGAGTTGGTGAGGTAAAGTCAAGACAACCCCACCCCCCTCCCTACGTAATTCACGCCTCTGATCAATAAATGTTACAATGATATATGAACATCACTACTTCGGCATACCTGCAATAAGACGTGAGTATAAATGCAATCCTAGGAAAGCTTGATACTAATCCTGAATATGACAAGGTGGTTAATAATCTCCCCGTAGCTAACCATCTTGTCTCCTCTCACCGCTCAAACTGAATTTTAATATGTAGGAAAACAATGACGAACAAACTTATTGTCCGTGGGAGTTTATATTTCGTGAGAAATAGTTTGATACTATTTCACACAAGTCCCTCCTCATTTTGAGGCGTGTGCTTGGACTTCGAAGAAAAAAAAGAAAACACAGCCTTGCGGTTTTCAGTTCATCCATATTAGCCGTATTTTTTAAAGGAATTTCTTTATTTTTAAATCGAAGCAGTATACGGTTACGTTCTATCAGATCGAGTACGCGGCCAAACAGTCCGTAGAACAATAATCGGCGCTCTGTGCCACCACCGATGCCTAATTTACGAGTGCCGCTATATTCTGAGGCGGCCCCACCGACTAATCTCTTAGCCCCTTAGTATCGTAACGTATAGAAATCGCACAACAGTCGGTTACTGTCTAAGAATAAACGTTACCTCCACTCAAGGTGGTTGCCGTCGCACTAATTTCAATTGCTTATGTACGTGACGTCAAGACCTCTCACGTTCTTGTGGCGCATGGCTTAGTCATACACGCAGGCAAATAAATGTTCATTTCGATAGTTCTCACTTCAAAAATTTTACTTGGCGAACTTAATCGAAAATTCTAGCTTCACTGTTAAGTCCAACATAACATTTTAACAAGAAACACTGAATTTTTAATTCGTAACATTCGTAATGTCTGCATTATCAGCAAAAAAAGTACTCAATATTAGAAAGGAAATCGCTAACGATTGCTTTGTTGCACAGGTAAATGACAGGTGCGGTGCAGTTCGGGGGGCGGAGTGGTTATTGATCCTTAGGTTGCAAGCAACGATGCCTTGAAAAACAGTACAAAAATGAATTTAATCTCCTTATTTTATTCCTTCCTTCCTTCCTTCCTTCCTTCCTTCCTTCCTTTAAACATTCTTCGTTGAAACCGACGATAGTGCTTTGATGAGCAGTGGCTAAACGAATTCGCTAAGGGACTGGATGCGTGACGTTAACTCAAGAGAAGAATAGTGCGAATTGAAATAGCGAGAAAGCGCAAAAAAAATGCGAAAGCGACGTAAAGCTGTCGTTACAGAACGTGCACTTGGAGCAGCTGGCTTTGCAAGTTTCCACATTTGCAGTAGTGGAAGGGCTGATTTGATTTCTTTCCTTCGTGGCTTCTCCAAACGCAAGAACGCAAATCACCGAGTGTCTACGAACTCTGTGAAAAAGAAAAAAAATTAAGCCGTCATGTAGTTTCGAAATCAGCTTCAACTTTTATCTCCCTGATGTCAAGAAGTCCAGAAATTCTCGCGCTGAGCGTGAAGTCGTAGGTGTAAACTCGGCACTTCCGTCGTAGCTGAGAAAAAAAAGGGGGAATGGGAGCGCGCGAATGGTTTGCGCGATAGCGCAGAGGAGATTCTTCATGGTTCGCGCCAAAGCTACAAGATGAAGCGGTCTGCTAATCCGGAGCATGTATTCTCGCTTATCCCGACGTCTGCGAAGCGGAATAAAAGTGTTGCCTCACTGATCTCCTCACGCCAGCTACGGGCTCTTCTTCACGTACGTGCACCAACGAAAGAAAAAACTTGGCCCCGTATCTGCATGGTAATCTGCAAATGTCGTCGAAAGACGATAGTCTCTCGTGTGTAGAGAGCGAACAAGACAGTTATTTGATGTTCTGTGCAAGAAAATCGGTGAGGGGTATTCTGGAGGCGCTGCGTTAGAGTGCCTCGAGCGTGCAGCTACAGTGCAGCGGAGCCGAACAAGCGCATCAAGTCACGTCAAACGTGAGACAGCAGCGCCATGGGGCAGTTTTCTTGAAAAACAGAGCGCGTGGTTCGGAGACGGGGGTGCGCGCACGTCTCGGAGGTGATAAGGTGTAGAACGCAAGGCGACGGGTAGGTGCCACCACCGTGTCGTCTCAGCAAAGCGGTGGAAACACCCGCCTTTTCGTGCAAGCGTTGCATGGTCAGCGCAGCGTGATAAACGCTACGGTCCTTAGAATTACTTATGTATGCCTTTTATGGTAAAAGACGCACATGCAGAATATATACGTGTTGTTATGGTGCCCCAGACATGCGACATAATTGCTTTTAATTGGCAATTGCACAAGTGTGAACGCTGAATCTTGAGCAACATTGGTGGGCGCTGCAGATGGGGTCAGCCGTTTCAAGTACCCGGTGGCGTTAAGTGTGGACAAGCAGACAAATATACAGACAGACAGACAAAAATTTTTGCGTCGAAGGTCCCCAAGAAGAGTCGTATTAAAAAAAACACGGCTGTGAAGGTTCACTGAGTCTACTGGCATTCTATCGTGCAGGAGTTGCTATGGTCAAGTGATGTTTTTTATTCCTCCCGGGCGAAAGCAGCACCTCATTGACTAATACGCTTACGCTTTGAGCTGCCCAGAATAGGCGATACTTAATGGAGCGGTTGCCTCAATACGTACGGTGTCACTCACCCTTTCATACGGTTCTAAAACGTTTTCGCACCTTTGATAGAGCATCATTTTGATCGTGTTTATGCCTTACTCTATACACCCAATTCATGTTTGTAAACATAGGTAGGCCGATGTCGACATTATGGGTAAAATTATAGCGACGTCCGCACGTAACTTCCGCCATAAGTGCTTAAGGCTGCGATCTGCGCCAACAAAACGACGTTGTGAAACGCCATAAGCGTTGTGAAAAACCATAAGCGCTGAGGGCTGTGCGATGTGGGCTAACAAACAAAACTAAGTTGTGAGACGCGACTCACATCCAACCGCGACGCAGCTCGTCGGCATACCGTTTTTTTTTTCTTGTTGCTTGACTGAGAACACCACATGCACCATTGAAAACCCAGCAGAAATTGCGGTAGGCAGAGCCTCTTTTGCCTGCCAAGACAGCACCGCCGCATTTTCGTGACGTAAGTCCGGCGGAATTTGTCTGTAGGCAGGGTACAAGCATAGTGTGGTGCACCCCACTGTGCCAGAATTGCTATCATTCATTGATATGTGGGGTTTCACGTCCCAAAACAACCATACAATTATCAGAGAAGCCGTAGTGGGGAGCTCCAGAAATTTCGACCACCTGGCGTTCTTTGAAATGCGGCCAATTTGAGCACAAGGGCCTACAGCTTTTTCACCTCCATCGAAAATGCGGCCGTCACAGTCGTGATTCGATCCCGCGACCTGTGGATCAGCGGCCGAGTACACCGTAGCCACGTGACCACAGCGGCGGAGCAGAATTGCTATCGTTCGAAACAGAAGTTATTGCTGTTGGTGCAGAAATGTCCGGTAGCAGGTTCCTTTGTCGGCCTTTATCGAGCACGCTGTGCAGCATTTCAAATAAAGGCAACTAGACAACAGTTATGCAGAATGTACAAGCGGCATAAACCGTGGCATTTAAAAGAGAGCATAAGCTTCATAAGCACTAGCACCTCCGCAAACCTTACCTATAACAATCAATATGCGCGATATAAATGTTGATGCAGACTGACTAAATATTATGTCACATGAGAATATTTTCAACCTTAGTGTAGCAATAAAAACTAAAGAGTGATGCCAGTAGAAAACATTAACACAGGCCATTCAAAGAGGCAGTGGTTTATAATGTTTCCATTGCGCTGATTTCGCTTGTCTACCTTATGATGTTTCCTCTCATAGTTGCACAACACTTCTCGATGCGAACATTATAGGCGAGTTTTCTTACTTTGATATCGTAACAAGGTTTTATCGTTCAAATTTGAATGTTTGTTTATGTTTACGAAGTGGTGGTTTTTTTTTTCTTTAACGTGACGGTTTAATTTTGCTGAGAAAGAGTAATAATACAATAATAATGGTTGGAGTTAAGCGTCCAAGAACTACCATTTGATTATCACAGAAGCCGCAGTGGAAGACTCCAGACATCTCTACTATCTCGTTTTTTTTTTTCATGCACCTAAACTTATTAACACGGGCCTCAAGTTCCCCTTCATCGAAAATGCGGCCACTGCAGCTGGGATTCGATCCCGCCGCCTATGAGTCGGTAGCCGAGTGCCTTAGCCACTAGACCATGGTCTGCACCTTGGCGGCTTAAGAAAAGTATTGTTAATTTTGGTGCTTTGTGTTGTTGTTGGTTGTTACTATTGATTTGCATCCTAAACCATGCCACCAGAAATAACTTTATGACTCCGCTTACCCAAGGACAGTGGGCCAGTAAAGTATTTTTGCTAAAATAAATAAAATAAATAAACAAAAAGACTCTCGCACCTATTTCGCAGCTCGTTCCTTGGCTTTGAATATGTCCCTTCTTTCATTATCGATTGGTATAGTCACTTGTTAACCATCTCCATTGACGCTCAGCGTGGAAATATATTCTGAATTCATGCTGACCGCTTTTACAATTTTTTTAAACATGAGCATTTGAAAAAAAACTTTGAATGCTTTATCCTGTGGCCTTAATTGAAACCATGGAGAAAAAACACGGCTGAGAGCCTTGGCGCAAACGCGATTGGCCTGGCATCAAGCACTTTCACTTGCCACGCTGCGAATTCTGAAAATTCGTAATAGACTTTACCAAGACAATCACTTGATCAATCAAACAATACTCACAGTATTCCTTGAACGCTTGCATTAAACGCCGCTTCCTTGCGTGTTCACCATTCGGGTAGTTCACGGCTGGATGCACTGTCCCGGATTATCGCAGTTGCACGAAGGTCGCTTGAGCCACCGCTTATGTGTTCTTCAAGTCACTTCACTTTCGAAGATTCACTCACGACGCAGTGCACCTCGTAAACAGCGCAGTGCAGCTTGCAAACAATGCAATAGGCTTCGCAAGAAGTACTTCACCAAGCGTAAAGCTGATCCAAAATTCGGGTGACACATCGGGCACCGAGACACGAGAAACATTATTGGTGGGCGTGCCCCAGCAGATCATAGGCTGGATAGTTATACTTTTCCAGAAGCGTTTAGAGCAGGTATACATAATCGCGAGCGCCGTTATTTCGGTCGGCACGGTCAGGACAGCGGCAGTGGGTTTGATTACGTCACTGCTGAAAAGAAAGAATGCTGCAGGCATGTGATGACGATGGGCGTATGCAGTTGACGTTAGAAAAGTGTCATTTGGAGGCGAACGCTTGCATCACAGTCAACATCACCTATAACACTCAAATTTGCCGCTACCAACGTGGTTACCTAGAAGAATTAGTCATCGCGGTCGTTGTACTCAGGAAATGGTGTCAGGTTTAAATCTAAGTATACTGCACATACATTCAGGCTGGGCGCGTTTCTATACCATAAAGAGAGCCGTAGAAGAAATTCCGGTCACCGTTACACGTGAAAGGGGGACGTGACATGAGCAGATACATAACAGCTGACTTCACACCGGCTCATAAAATTTGAATCAAAATTCAGAGAACAGTTTAGCTGGGCCTTTAAAGGTGCAACTCGATAGCGTAATGGGCCCCCGTAAGCACCGCCTTTTACGTCGCTAGCCTGGCTGCGGTTCTCTATGTACACCTGAGTTGTGCCCCAAGAACGTCCGTGCTTGTGTGAAGTGGCCGGCTGAAACTCTCTGAGAATGCCTATGGCGAGGTTCCTAAATCTTGATTGGAGCCGACAGATGGAAACAACTTAGTGGGATAATCATAAGATGAACATATGAAGTGCCTCAGACTGGCTGGCCGACGTTTCGATGGGATGACCTATTTTTTTCAAAGGCGCCGTGTCATCCTTCAGGTGTTTCAAAGGGTTAGTGGTGACGTCATATCATAGTGGTGGCGCGTGTCCCTGTTGATGATTGCTGTCTGAAAAGCAAAATACTATAAACAAAAAAGTGTGCACTCCTCACTTCACTTCACGCCAAGAATGACACGGCGTCTTTGAAAAAGATAGGTCCGTCTATCGAAACGTCGGCCAGCCAGTCTGAGGCACTTCACCTGTTTATCTTATGATTATCCCACTACGGCAAGTATAGTTAGTTTTGTGGGGTTTAACGTCCCAAAACTACTATATGAAGAGAGACGCCGTAGTGGAGGGCACCGAAAATTTGGACCACTTGGGGGTTCTTTAACGTGCACCCAAATCTGAGCACACGGGCTTACAACATTTTCACCTCCATCGGAAATGCAGCAGCCGCAGCCTGGATTCGATCCCGCAACCTGCGGGTCCGCAGCTTAGTACCTTGGCCACAAGACAACTAAACCTTTGCAACAGTACTTCCCGCAGCGGGGCTGCGGCAAGTACTGTTGCCAAGTGGTCACTACGCCATAACTTCCATCCTTCTGCGAATCATCGAAGTATCCATCTGGGCAGCCGTCAGGTATTACGTGCATCTACGTATATGCACACGGTGCTGTTCCTGATAAAAATATTACTTAATAGCTTATCCCACCTGCTCCACTTCAGCGCTAAATGTGAAAGATGGTACAACTTGGCAAAACTCGCTCGAGATGGCACGTGTCTCAAATGCAGTAACAGGCCGGAAGTCCGATAAGTACAGCAATAGGAAACGCGCACATAGCACGCGGAGTTTGCGAATCTTCCCAACGAGAGTCAACTCGTTCTGGGAACACCCTACATGCTCACCTCTAAAGTTGATGTCATTGACAGCTTGGTAAACGGAGCAGTAATAACTAAATGAACTGGAATCGCCGAGTGCCCGTGCTACGAACTGTCTCAGGCTTTACTGTAGTGGAGCCTCATTTAGCGTATGATTAAGAACTGTACCAATCACTACACAAGAACAAACGTCTTCATAGCCCTTCTTGTTGAAAACGCGTGATTTCTTAGTAACGCCTGTCGTTAGGTCGGGTGATGTAACATTTGCAAATTGTTACCAAGATCCTTACATTTGATAAGACGCCTGATCCCTCAAAAAGATAGAAGACGTCGAGATCTGGATATAGATCCATGGATATGTCCTTACAGTTGGAAAGCCTATGAGCCCCTCCAGCATTTTTTTTTAATTATGGCTCTCCACTACACCATCTCTCATAATCATATGGTGCTTTTGAGACGTTTAACCTCTGATATTAGTATTAACATTTTAGTTATGATCATTCAGCGTAGATATACCGCACGTGGAAGTCATTTAGGCATACGCCACTGGTATGTATACGCATGACAAATTCCATAGTTAGATTACATTTCAGTCATTTCAGGAGGCTTGCAAGTCGCTAAGGAAAGTTTATACACATTTAGTGCAAAAGCGTAAGCTGCTCGAGTGTACTCGTCTATAGCACTAAACGCGCACGGTGCAGATCGCAAAAATAATGTGCCTGCTTACCTTCATGAAACTTATGAATCAGTATAAGATAAATTTCAAAGGTTTGATAAAGGTCATACCCGGAGGCAAAAAGAATCATGAGGCATCATCTCACAAATAAAATGGGATAATGTTTCCTCTTGAAATGTCAATGAAATCAAGCAACCCGGCTATCGCAGTTCGGGTGGTTGCGTACAGTGACATTTAAAAAACAATATCTGACCATGTATTTGTTTAATCTGTTAGTATTAGATCATACTTGGTTACCGTAAATGACCCCCCCCCTTTGTTTGTGCATATAGCCTACATTTTACATAAGTTTACTCATGTCGATGTTCATGAATGTCCTGTCCCTGTACTATTTTTGCAGTGTACTTCACCGCATACACAAATAAGTTATTTTCTCTGTATATAAGAGCATGCACTGTACATACACATGATCATCATTGTCCATCTTTCTGTGTGCACATAAGCTATGTATGACATATATGAAAATAAAAATCTCTTAAACCCGGGACGGCTTTATGGTCTCCTATAGTAGAGTACCTATAGTGCTCTAAATCGCTCACCACTTTTCCTAAACACACAAACCAGCCTAACGCGAAGCACACATTCGAAAACATAACGGGACGGCTTTCAGATCACCCATAGTAGAGTACTAAGTACTCTAAATCGTTCACCACTTTTTCTAAACACACAAACCGGCCTAATTTGAAGCACACATTCGAATACATAACAGAACGGCTTTCAGCTCTCCCATAGTAGAGTACTAAGTACTCTAAATTGTTAACCACTTTTTCTAAACACACAAACCGGCCTCATCAAGTGTGAGACCCACGGGACGGCTTTAAGCTCTCCTAGTAGAGCACAAAGTACTCTGCATTGTTACCCACTTTTATAACCATCTTGCCCCCTCCCCTGTAATATAGCATAACCGGGATAGCTTAGGGTTGTCTCATAGAAGAGTGCGTACAGTGCTCTGAAGTGTTCACAGATTATTAAGGGCGAAGCTCCTTAAGCCGTGGGTCGCGCGTCCGCGATTTATGTTGCAGTAGTTGTTGTAATAGTTGTAGTGATCGTCGTCGTAGTAGTTGGTAGCCACCTGCTTGGCCGGACTGAGGGAGCAGCACGCGCCCTCTCTTTTGAATTGAGATGGAAACCCGCGCACGTTATTCATACATAAAAAGATAGTTATTTCTCACGAAATGATCTACGGACACGTGTATCGGTGACTTAATCGCCAATGAAATTCGTCTCGAATTTGATGCATACTAAAACAAAACAAAAACTAGTAACAGCAGGACGAATTTTGAGCGCTATCTGACCAGATAAGGTTGTCACGTTAAACTCGCTTGGCGTAACCACCTTGGTTTTAGCAAAGCAAAATATATTTTTTGTGTTTGTGTGATCCATCGAGTGTACATGTTCTTTCAACGTCTTCTCATATCCATGTTCATGTATATGACGTCTGTTTTGTCATCATTAGAGTATGTCTAAGAAGGAAATGGTCTGTTGAGTGTAGACGTTTGTGAAATTATTTTTTTTCTAAACAGTGTTGCACCACAGTGCCATGAACTAGCGGTGGTTAAAGGTGGGAACTAGACACGAAGCGCAGGCCGCAAGACAGAGCGCGCCTGCCTCTCCTCTATTCCGGCAGTGCCACCTCTCGATTAGTCTTTGGAATGTCCGCTGGATGGCGGTACTTCTATATGATGAATATATGATGAAAATATGCCGGACGGCGGTACTTGGAGGGTGCACTGGATAGACGGACGGATCAACAGACGCACGAATGGACGCAAGGAAGGACGAACGGACGTACCAATGGAAGCAAGAATGAACGAACGGATGGAAGCGCAGACGGACCGATGGACGCTTCGCACCACTCATCATCATGCACTCCGTGGATATGCTGTGATTTTTTTTTCTGAACACACATTGCTCGACCATTAATTTTCGTCTTTTCCGTTATGCACCATACCAGTTCAAGTGCCCAATCGGGTAGTGCTCCCGGTATGGTAATGACGACAACGGAGAGTTCTACCCCTGTTTTCTACCGCTGTCTTAAACACCACACATGTCTCGCATGAAAGCATTAAATGCCTCGTAAAACGCGGAATTGACCGCCTGTATCGACTTCTCTAATGCAAAGAGATCATCGTCTGTTAAAGGTCGTCAAATCTTTTGAATTCATTATGATGTCGTATGATAACGCCATTGCGTGACATTGTCATTTGGTCAAAAATGGGGCCAATCGTGGAAGCAGCGCAAAACTAGATTAGGTGAAGGAACATTGTAATGAATTCGACCACCAAGTAAATACGCAACCACGTTAAGTACCAAAATGTTTTCGAGTGGGCTACAAACGATCAGTGATACCACAACATAGAAATAAAATTGGCCCCATATCAGCATGTTTCACTACAAATGTCGTCGAAGACGATAGTCTTGCGTGTGGCGAGAGTGAACAAAACGTTTATACAATTTTCTGCGCGAGAAAATTGGTGACTTCTATTCCGGAAGTGCCGCATTAGAGAGTCTGGATCCGTGCAGCGAAGGCGAACGAGCTCATCGAGAATGGATGGATGGATGGATTGATATATGGCTGTACCTTTTAGATCGGGCGGTGGCTAACGCCACCAAGCCGTAATACTTAGTGAACAAAAGGCTAGATGTATTTTTTTCCTTTGAATAGTGAGGTTGAGGAATCCTACTTTGTAGGGACGAGTTTATATTCACTCGTGCCTTGACGTAAGTCACCAATCAGATAACCTCCTTCTAGTTATTTCTACCCGATTAAAGTCTATTTCGCCCTCCCTATCCATAAACCCCAGTGCTTTGAAAAACTCTGCGCTATCATGCTGAACTATAGAGTGAAGCCCTTAACATAACATTATCAAGTGTTCGGCAGTTTCCTCTTCCTCTCCGCACGCACTGCATACCGTGTCTACCCCTTCGTATTTGGCCCGATATGTCTTGGTTCGCAATACTCCCGTTCTGGCCTCAAACGGTAGAGAACTACCCCGAGTATTATCAGAGATCATTTCCTTGGCAATTTCCTGCTTAACAGTTCGATAGACCTCTAGTGCAGACTTTTTAATCATTCCTATTCTTCACATATTGGTCTCAGCTTTCTTCACCATCTTCTTAACAGATAATTATTTTTGGTTTGGCCCCCTGCTGTTTTCTAAGTATTTTAACAACACTGATTGTTCGCCGAGTTGGTACTTGCTTACTGACATGCTTTGGCCGCAAATAACACAAGCACAAAGTAAAGAAACACTCAACGACAAGCACAAGCGGCACTTGCAATTAAAGTAGACCGCGCGCAAATCCCGACTTGGGTAACAACATACAGACCTGCGCAGTCTTCACACAGCCTTACGCTATCCAGCTATCGAACAATCTCTTCTCCGATAAGCACAACGTCACCGACGGTTCGCTGATACAACTTTCACATTTCTTCTTAATGTAATATGCTTCCATCAACTCACACGCAGTTCTATGCCTACTTTTATACCCAGAATCTTAAACTCGTTAAAACGTGGTACACACCCGCAGGCTTTAAAATGCATAGGCTAATGCACCAAGCCATCTTTCATTACATTTATTTCATGCTGCCTAACCCGTTCTTCAATACAGCGCCCTGTAGTCCCGATGTACGAGTTGCCACAAGAAAAGGAAATCTCATAAACAATGTCGTTGGCACATTTCTCGTACATCGTGCCATGTTTCTTGCCGCAACCCTGAAGGTTCGCCTCCACCCCCCAGCAGGACACTCGTACGTCAGGACTACAGTTACTTAATTCTGGATTTGCGCCCGGTCTACTTTAGTTTGAAGTGCCGCTTGTGCTTGTCGTTGAGTGTTTCTTTACTTAGTTATTGTGTTATTTGCGGCCAAAGCATGTCAGTTCTAAGTATTTAGCAGTCAATTTTCTGGTTCGCTTCCTCCATTTTTTATCGACATTCTTCATGTGCAACTAGCTGAAAACCTTCCTAGCCCAACACTCCTCCCCCATTTCTCTCAATCGCTTCTCAAAGTTTATCTTGCTGCAAGCTTTCCTGCCCTCAAATGATGTCCATCCAATATCACCGTTTACTCCCTGATTTGGTGTATTCCCGTGAGCTCCTAAGGCAAGCCTACCTATTCCACTTTGCTTAATTTCTAATCTTGCTTCAACTTCTGATCTCATGCACGAGACTGCTTTGCTGAACGTCAGACCAGGAACCATAACCCCTTTCCATATTCCTCTCACAACATCATTCCTATAGTAATTCCACATTGCCCTGTTCTTCATCACCGCTGCATTCCTGATGCCTTTCGTCGTCACGTATATTTCGTGTTCCCTTAGGTACTCGGTCCCATTGCTTATCCATACGCCCTGATATTAGTATTTATCTGTTATCTCTAGCATGACCTCTTCTATTCTAAGCTCACTACCTCCATTCTCATTAAAAGATCTTCACTGCTGATTCTTCCTTACTGAATCTGAAATCTAGCCTATCTCCCTCATTACCGCAGATGTCCATGAATGTCTACAAATCTTCCTTGTTGTCGGCCATTAGCGCTATATCATCTGCGTACATCAATGCTGGTAGTGCCTGTTCAATAAGTTTTCCTTGTTTGACGAAAAAGAGGTTGAAGCCCCGCCTACTTCCCTCTAATTTGGCCTCTAATCCTTGTAGGTACATCATGAATAACAAGGGTGACAGAGGACACCCCTGCCTAAGCTCCCGTTTTACCTCTACCGGTTTGGATACCTGTTTTTCTAACTTTATAACTGCCTTGTTACCTTTAGTGTTATCCTTTGAAAGATTGGTGACTCCATCTTCCATACCTAGTGTGTCCAGTATTCCCCACAAGTTCTCTTGAACCACGCTATCGTACGCTCCCTTGGTATCCAAAAATGCTAGCCACAGGGGCCTGTGTTCCCTTTCTGCTATTTCGATGCACTGCGTCAGTCAGAACAGATTGTCTTCCAACCTCCTGTGTTTCCGAAACCCATTCTGCAGTTCCTCCAGCACCCCCTGATCATCATACATGCCTGCAGTCTTTCCTTTCTAATCTGGCATTGCCAGCCTGTAGACCACTGATGTCACTGTTATAGGACGGTAGTTGTTTATGTCAGTTTTATTCCCTTTCCTTTATAGATAATGCTCATCCTGCTAAGTTTCCATCTATCGGGGACTTCACCATCGATTATTATTTTGTTCACTGCCTCTCTCAAAGCCTGCTTAGACTTCTGACCTAATGCCTTCATCAGCATAATTGGAATGCCATCTGGGTCTGTTAATGTACCACTAGGAACCCTCTTCTCAGCCCTTTACCACTCTTATTGTGAAAATGAACCCATTGCACCACTTGACTCATCCTTGTCTATTGTGGTGCAAAAAGCACTTTTTGTTGAAATTTTTCTGTCAACCTTGTTCTCATATATTCAATAGCTTCGTCCCATTCTAGCCTAGCATCTTGAGCTGTAGTTATAAACCCCTGCTCTGGGCTCGTCTCACTTTTTATGGAGTTTAGATGGTTCCAAAATTTTGCAGCTGCCTTTCTATCTTTTTTATGTACTTCTGATAGCCACTGAGCTCCATTTCTTCTAATCTTTTCATTGATCAGAAGAGATGCATCCCTTTTACAGCTTAGAAAGATTTCCCATTTTCTTTCAACATCATCTGTCGGTTCACCCCGCTGCTTAGCATGTCTGTGTTCCCTAGAGGCTTGCTGACGTTTTCCTATGGCTTTTTTCACTTCCTCATCCCACCAACTCCTGGATTTGTGTCTTGTTTTCGGGGTGACTTGTCACGTGCATTAGCAAGCTCTAGCTCAAACAGTGTAATTATATTCGTATATGTCCACACTGTTTTATTATCCTCAGTGATTATTTTCTCAATTTGTTTAGTAGCTACTTCTGTTTGCCTTTCTGAACAAACCTTTTCCTGTAGTTGCCCATCTTGTCTCCATCCCACCTTCACTGCTCTTCGAAAACGTAGCTTGACACGTTTGTGATCACTACCCAGCCTTCTGTAGCCACATTTATCTTGGTGCATTTCCCTGAGAGAGAGAGATAAAGATGCAAGGAAAGGCAGGGAGGTTAACCAGATGCACATCCGGTTTGCTACCCTGCACTGGGGAAGGGATAAAGGGGAGAAAAAAGGTTGCAGAAAGATGAGAAGGTACACACAACCATGAGCACACTCGGGGAGCACACACAGTCTACAGGCGGTCGCTCAGGTTTGTTGACTTGAGGTAAAGTAGCAGTGCTTTTGTTGCTTTCTGCGCAACTGAGGCAGATGCCCAAGGTCCTAGTATCTTCTGCACACAAAATGGTCCGGGGTCAAGTCGATTCAAAACCATCCGGATCTCGCATCGCTGTGTGTCGTAGCAAGCGCAACTGCACAGGACGTGTTCGATGGTCTCTTCAGCTCCGCAGTAGTCGCATGTAGGAGTGTCTGCCATACCAATGCGAAAGGAGTACACCTTTGTAAATGCAACAGCCAACCAAAGGCGGCATAACAGTGTCGCATCGGAGCGGGAAAGTTGTGATGGTAGCTTTAGCTTGAGCGAAGGATCCAGTTCATAAAATTGACACCTTTGGAAGCTGGTAGACGACCAGAACGTACGTGTGAGATCTCGAGCCAGCAGGTAAAGTTGTCTTGCTGCATCATTCCTTGATAGAGGAATCGGGACTACACGGGTTTCTTCATGGGCTGAGCGGGCTGCATCATCGGCTAATTGATTTCCGGTAATACCGATATGTCCAGGCAGCCATTGATATAAAATATCATGCCCTCGTGCAAGAGCTTCATGATGGCAATGTCTTATTTCTTGTACCAGATGGTCATGACTCCTCCTACGCATGGCAGACTGCAAACTCTGAAGCGCTGCCTTCGAATCACAGAATATGACCCATTTTCCTGGACGTTCTTGAACGAGATATTGTAAAGCAGCCCTTATAGCAGCAAGCTCTGATGCCGTAGATGTAGTCATATGCGACAACTTAAACTTCATTGTCATTTCTGCAGCCGGAATTACAGCGGCACCTGATGAGCTGCTGGATGAGACGGACCCATCAGTGTATATCTGCGTTCGGTCTAAGTACAACTCATGTAATAATAGCAGTGTTGCTTGCTTCAATGCTACTCTGGAGTGACTGCTTTTCTTTTTGATTCCCGGAATTTCTAGACGTACTTGCGGCTGGTCGAGGCACCACAAAGGACAAGCCGTTCTCGCAGCTGGCGTATATCCTGATGGAATGCTGTTTAGGTGCTTGGCTATGACGTCTGAAAACGTAGCACGTGGTCTTCCGGAAGGTAGAAGGGCCAAGTGGTGGTCGGGGACACGGCTAGCATGTCGAATGTGCGCTCTGAGGCAATCCACAACTATATATGTCCTGACCGGATGGTCTTTGGCAAGCATGATTGTGGCATAAGTAGAAGCGCATCAGGGCAGCCCTAGGCAGATACGCAGTACCTGACCCTGCAAACTCTCCAATGAATGAGTATTCGATTTGCAAGTGTTAGTCAGTACCGGCAAGCTGTAGCGCAATAGACCCAGAAATAGGGCCCTGTACAGCTGTAGCATGGAGGCCACTGAAGTTCCCCATGCTTTACCGCACAAGAATTTCATGATAGGCACAATAGATAGCAGTCTCTTCTTCAAGTACGCACAATGTGGGCTCCACGAAAGACTTCTGTCGATTATTATGCCCAGGAAACGATGCGTCCGTGCATATTTGACACTCTGCCCATTGATGTAAACAGGGTATGGCGTCATTGGTTTGCGTGTAAACGCCATCAACGCGCACTTCACAGTTGATATATTTAGGCCTTGTTTCTGAAGGTAGGCTGTTGTGAGGGTGGCTGCCCGCTGTATTCGTGCACGCACCTGAGGGCGAGTAACTGCAGCACTCCAGAGGCAAATATCATCGGCGTATATGGATAGGCACACCGACTTTGGCAGAACCTTCACCAGACCAATGAGGGCCACATTGAACAATGTGGGGCTTAAAACACCTCCCTGAGGTACTCCGCAGTAGGTGTAATGTTGGGCAGTTGTACCCTCATGTGTTTGTACAAAGAAACCCTTGCCAGTTATATAATCTTTTATCCATTGAAACATTCGTCCACCAATGCCCATTGCTGCGAGAGAAGTGAGGATGGCGTCGTGAGCTACATTATCATATGCACCCTTCACGTCAAGAAAGAGTGCTACTGATATGCGCATACGGCTTTTTTCTTGTTGAGCAAATGTCGATAAGTCAAGGACACAGTCAATGGAGGAGCGGCCCCGACGAAAGCCTGCCATGCAAGAAGGGTATTTGGTGTATCGTTCCAAGTACCACTCGAGATGAAATAGAACAATTCTTTCCATCACTTTTCCGAGGCAGCTTGCGAGGGCAATAGGGCGATACGCTGTCAAGTCCAATGGTGATTTTCCCGATTTCGAAATTGGTATTAATCGACTTATTTTCTATTCTCGAGGAACACTGCCGCTGAGCCAGGAGTTGTTGAAACATGTTAAAAGTTATTTTCTGGCTTTTTGTCCAAGGTGTCCCAACGCACTATAAGTAATACCATCAGGACCTGGCGATGACATGCGCTTAGAAGCGACTAACGCACCTTCCAGTTCTTCCATGGTGAACGGAATGTCCATTTCTGGTAATCGCGTCTCAGGAACGATCACGGCGTCGATGCTCTCGTTCATAATATTCCCGGCAACTCTCGCGCAAAATTCTTCAGCCACCTCGAGTTCTGTTTTTCCATGATGGAGTGCCAAAGCTTTAAAAGGGTGCCGTTGTTGTGGAGAGGAGCGAAGACCACGAACTGTTCTCCAGATATATGACAGAGGTTTATGAGGGTCTAGAGATTCGCAGAATTCTTTCCAGCGTTCGCTCTCCAGTTTGTAAATTCGTCGTTGAATCTTTTTCTGAAGCCGCCTTGCTTCCCTCAGATCGTAAATTGATCTTGTGCGTCTGTATCGTCGTTCAGCACGCCTTCTTATATCTCGTAATCTTTCCAGTTCAATGTCAAACTGTGTTACTTTAGACGAAAATGGTAATTTACATTTGGACGCTTGCATAGCTTCCGCTATGGTATTTTCCAGGCTGCAGGCGAGGCCTTCTTGGCAAGCGTTTTCAACACGCGATGCAAACATCGACCAGTCAGTTCCAATTGCAACACCGGAAGAGAAATTTTTTATGATACCGTCGATCGTCACGTAGGTGGGTATGTGATCACTCCCATGAGTCTCAATATCGAAAAACCACTTACCTTGTGAGAGAAGCACCGTGACACCAATGTCAGGTCAAGGCAACTGCCATACGTGAGACCCCGCAGATATGTGGGGGTACCATCGTTCATGATGGAAAGGTCATAATCGGAAGCGAATGTCACAAAATTCCGGCCCCTGGCATTCATCCTAGTGCTCCCCCAAAGCATGTGATGGGCGTTGAAGTCACCGGTGATGATCCAAGGCCCATCGGTTCTCATTAGGATGTCTTTTAATCTGTCGCAGTCAAATCGCGATGACGGAGATATATATCCACCAACAGGCGTGAACGAAACTGCATTCTTTTCACATGAAGGCACACGTACTGATTGTCGTGATTTGAACTTATTGGGCGCGAAAGATAAGTCAAGTCTGTGCAAATGTAAACAATTACTTTGCTTCGTTCTTCGCAAGCGGCTGAACAAAAAGCTTCATAACCAGAAAATCTATAAGGCGTTGCTACGTTTGGTTCACATATGACAAGTATAGGGAATTGATTGGCCCGAACAAATTGGCGAAAGTCCGAGATACGGGACTTCATGCCTCTGGCATTCCACTGAAAAATTGGCGCACTTTTAACTTCAGTGCGGAAGATGAGATTTCATTGAGCCATTGTGCTTATACGAAGTTAGCAAGAACTGGATTCAGTGCATCCAGTATTTGCAGTGCACTTTTAGCAGACGGAGATTGTATGCTGCTCAGTAGCGTGCGAATCGTGGCAATTAATGATTGCACGATTGCAGCCACTTGCCTGTCTTGGTTGGAAAGATTTCGAACCGGGACGATTGCAGTCACTTGCCTGTCTTGGTTGGAAAGATCTCGAACCGGGAGCGCGGACTGGCCGTCATGAAGCTCCTTCGGTTCTCTTGATGCTGCTTCCCTTTGAAGTGCAGGCCACTCTGTCGCAGTTAGGGTATGCTCACTGGCTTTGTCCTTTACAGCCTTTCCCACGGCATGTGGTCTGGGAGGCAAAGGAGGTGGTACCGATGAGGAATCACGCAAACGTGTCGAGGAGGTAGCGGGCGTCCTCGAAGACCGACGTCGACGTGAACGACGCCTTCTGACTTTAGCTGCGGCTTCTCGATGAGATGATTGATCGCGCACCATCTCCTTCAAGATGGCAATTTCCTTCTGAATCCGCGGGCAGTCCTTTGATGTGGCTTCATGGGATCCATTGCAATTAGAGCATTTCTTGACAGTTGCGACGCATTTATCCGCTTTATGGTGCTCGGCGCAGCGGTGGCATACCACCGAATTCTCCCAGACGCTGCTCACATGTCCAAGTTTCATGCATTTACGGCACTGGAGAGGCTTTGGAATGAAAGGCCACACAGCATGTCTGAAGTACCCCACCTTCACATGAGAGGGGAGTGATGTGCTCTTAAACGCAATCTTCACACAGCGAGATTTGCCTAGCCGGGTGACATCAACAATTGGAGTATCAGTTGCTGACTTGACAAGAAGTTGTAAGTCTTTATTGGAAATAGCGACATCAATGTCGTAGATCACGCCGGTTACTACATCACATCCCAAGGGAACATGAGAGCGCACCTGGTTGCCGTCCAGGTCAGTTACACTGCGCAGAACGCCTAACGCACTTGCGTGCAAAACGTCCACAGCCAGTATATTCTTTCTGGCGTTCACTCTTATGTCCGTGATCTCATTTGGCACGAGCGTTTCCAGAGACCTCGACACAGACTGTCTGTTAAGGCGTTTCATGCTGACGGTAGGAAGTGCAGGCAGAACCAGGATGGTATAAGTGTTCGATTTTGGCGCTTCACTTACAGTTTGAATAGTTGAGGATGAGGATGTCCTCATGTTCCTTCTCTTCGCCTTGCGGCTCAGCACAGGTTGGAAACCGTCATCTGAGAAGTCCTCACTGCTGAGATAGTAAGCATGAGTATCTTCACTGTCGCTGTCGCTCGCTTGTCCCATCCGCTTCCTGGAGGCGGCCGCCGCTGACGCCGCTGGTGCCGGCAGGCGCCCGGGGTGGTCTACATCCATCCCCTCCAAGGGAGCAGCGAAAACTGATCAACAGACTTAAATTACAACTGAAATACGCCGGAGTTAGCAGAAGTAGCCGCATTTCCCTGAGGCTATCATACATACTATGCGACATCAGTGCGTAATCTATCGTTGACTTCAGCCTTCCTACCTCCCATCTAATTTTCCCTTCACTCTTCTCGGTACGGTTGCAATTGATCAAATCATGCCTTTCATACACATCCATGATCATTTTGCCTATTGGGTCGGTATAACCATCTATATCTTTTATGTGCGCACTCATATCTCCTAGTATATTTATCTCGCACTCTTCTCCTAATTCCTCAATGTCCTTTGATATACACTCTACCATTGCCTGGTTATCCTATCAGGACCTTTGCTCCCGTACACAAGTACACCAAATCAAGGAGTGCCATTTGTCTTCCACTTTCGCTTTTAGCCATAAATTTTCCTTGCACTCTTTTTGACCTTTTGCCAGTCTGTACTTTTATGAATGAACGCCCCAATACCACCTGCCTTTCTGCTGCTTTCTGTTCTATTACATTACTCCCACGCGTAGCCCGGATCGTTAGGAGGTTGTTTCATGTCCCTAAGATGTTGTTCTACAAAACCATATACCATCGTCCTCTCCTCCCTTAGCTGTTGTTCTATCTCTTCCCACTTCAGCCTGTTCCTGCCACCCGGCATGTTAATATACCTTATGTCTGAATTGGTTTGCCCCTCGTGGCTACGTATATTTCTGCCCCGGACTCTACCTATCTTAGATACTGGTGTCACTTAGGAGTCGTATCTGTCCATGCCACCTGTCAAAGAGTCTCCCTAGTTGTTTTCCTGGTTACTAGCTATCCTGCACCCCGTAGGACACGCGTGCCCCCTCCCCCCAAAAAAGCTACTGCGCGTCCTGCAAGTCGCCAACCCACCTCTTGGCCTAGCCCCCCATCGTAGTGAATTCTGTCTCGTTGAAAACCACCCATCTATGCACCTTTCTGTTAATTTCCACCACCTCAAAGCCTTTCTCTCGACTCATCCGCCGTATCTTTTGATTTGCGTTGACAACCGCTCTTTGCATGCTGCCGTCACGCACCGGTGCATCCGGTATTGTGCAAATTACTACTTGTACATGAGGAGAATAGGCGCGCATGTCGTCGACCTCTTTCGCCAGTGTGGTCACTAGTCCTGCCATATCTTCTTTTAAGACATCGTTGAAACTGCCTGAAATTATCACGAGGTTTCGTCTATCAGCTGTAGTTTTGAGTTCTGCACCCGCTTGCCTCATGACTGCTTCCAGCTTGCGTCCTGCGAACATCCCTACTGCAACTCTCTTGTCACTTCTTACCCACTCTTCGATTGCTTATGAGCATCGATTAAATTCGAGTCCCCGGCGATTATCACATGCGTGACTTTCCGGCTGGAGCGTCCTGCACCTGAGGGTTACTCGCACCTGTGACGCCGGCTGCTTTGTCCCTCCCAGCCCCACCCCTACTTCGCTGAAGCTGGGCCTTGTGACAATTGAACCGGCTTAACCTGTTTTTTTTTCAAACTTGCTTGCTCTTTCTTCTCCGCCATTCTTGGGTCCGGTGCCCTACTGTTCTCTCCGTCGGCCACTCCTTTGTTCACCTTGGCTAGTGCTTCCTCGGCGGGCTTCAGCCATTCTTTTATTGCCCTCGTTTTCTCTTGCCCTGTCGCCAACGCAGTCTCCAGCTCGGTGATTCTCATCAGCTGTTCACTCTGGGCAACCATCATTTTCTCCAATTTTTCCTCGACCTCACATTGCCTACACTTCGCGTCAGCCTTCTCTCCATTCGCTTCTGCACTTGGGTTCATTTGCGAACCCACCCCACACCCGGAACTTTTTACAGTCTTTTTAATCATGTTTTAGTGGCACCAATTGTCCTTATGACTTGTCGCACTTGATACTTACAAAACACAATCCCTGCCCTACGAAAAACGAAAGTCTAAGCTCTACTACAAAAAGTTTTGTGTTCTTGTACGTGCACCTCCCCCACTGGGTGGCAAGAGAAAAAACACAATGAAACAAACCACACACACACACGCACAAACTTGTAAAATACCTGGTGACTTACCCCGGAAAAAGCCGTACAATGTAATAAGTGCTACAAAGATTCTAACTGCTGTCTTATTAACTATAAAGGCAAGCTCAAAACACGCAAAACCACTTATCTGCGCAGTTAATTGGGAGTGCTCAGAAACACGTTCATCCACCGTGCCAGTCCGAAGTGAACACAGGCACGTTAGACCCGAGCGCCATCTAGCAGTTATCTTCGAAAACGAAGGAAGGCATGCGCACCCGCGGAGATATATGCGCACCATTCTCGGGGGCGATAAGGTGTAGAACGCAAAGCGACGGGCAAGTGCCACCACCGATGTTGTCTTAGCAAAGCGTTGGAAATGCCTTTTTGAGAATCGCGTCGCACTGTCGGCGCAATGTGATGAACCCAACGGTCCGTAGAATTACTTGTGTGTACCTCCCCTTGTATAACATTAGACATACAAAACATCTACATGTTCTTATGATGCCTCAGATATGCGCAATAATTGATTTTAATTGACAATCGCACAAGTACGAACGCTTAAATTTGAACAATATTGGTGGGCGCTGCGGAAGGGGTTGGCCGTTTAAGGTGTCGTAAGGTGCCGTTAGAGGTATCGTTACCGCGGACAAACAAACAAATTTACAGACAAAAATTTTGGCGTCGAAGGTCCCCAAAAAAGACTCTCGTCTTTAAAATGACTTGTGCATTCGATTCGTGTTTGGCGAATGCATGAGGGGCTCTTGTGGGTTTGTTTGTTCATTTGTTTGTTTTGTTATTGTTCTTGCTGTTGTCGTAGTCGTTTTTGCTGCTGCTCTCCGTTTGTCGGTGGTGTTGTTGCTGTTGTCGTTGCTGTTCTCATTGTCGTTGTCATTGTTTTTGCTGTGGTAGGCGTTGTAGCTGTTGTCATTGTCGTCATCATCCTTGTTGTGTAGCGCGAATGTGGCGTTTGAGATAGCTCACCACTATGAAGTGCATGGTAATTATTTGTGACAGCCATTTCAGAGGCAAAAGCCTACATGCGTCTGAAAACGCGAAGGGCAACCACCGGCACAGTCAAAACGAAGGTGCTGGAAGAGATTATCACCACACGGTGGCGTCATGATATGACGTCGCATGTCGCCGAAAATTGATGCTGTTACGTCGCGTAACGTGACGCCAATCAATGAGATCATCTCACGCCACGGGCGTGCCTGGTCAAACTTGGGCCAATCTTGGAGGTAGGGTTGAAAAACGACGCGACATTCAGAAAGCTGCGATGTCTCCGATCCTGGAGGCTGTGTAAGATCACATTAGGTGCACAAAGCTTTGCGGGAAATTCCTATGGATCCTTAAGAAAATAAGATGAAAAAATGTTACCGACAAAAAAGAAAAAAATAAATAACTCTCACCTTCTAGTCATTTATTTATTATTTATTTATTTATTTACAGATACTGCTGTCTCGATACACGAGACATAGCAGGAGTGGGTACATTAGGAAAAGGAACGGACATACACTAAGCAATACCAAAGAAACATACAAAGCATTTAAAACATATTACAAAATATGGTTAGGCAGTTCTTTCAAAAACAGTTCAATTGGTTTTTCGCGTAGGGAACCATCTAGGTTGTTCCAAATCTCAACAACGGCTGGAAAAAAGGAATAAAGCAATTTACAAATGGCTGGAAGGGAACAATGTTGAGTGGGTGAGATCGGCGCGTGGTTTGTATATAGAAGGCCATCGCATACGGGACGCTGTCAGTTCCTGCACTCCTCATCTCCTCCCCTCCCCCTCACCTGCGTTGGTTTTTTTTTCTGCGTCCTTTGTACTTCAGTGAGCAGCAAGTTTCGCGCTGCTTGTCTATGTGTGACACACCTCTTCGTCGCTATCACATTCATTTCAGACAAAACGTACGCCTTTGAGACGAAACTGTGTCCCTCAAGGCGAGATATCTAGTGCTCGCATCCGTCCTTCCAACCCTCTGTCCGTGCACTGGCACGGTGCCAGGTGGCCGCCGAGGTGCGTCAACAGAGGTCGGTCGCACCTCACATCAGACTTTCTGCAGCTTTCGGACAATCTTTGCGTAGTGACGCTGGGCCCAGCCTGCCCAATCACGCAAAAGGGGGACGTGCACATGCACTTTATTCTGACGGCGTTCGCCGAATTCAGAGTGTCGTTCAGTTTGTTTCTATATATAACAACGCACTAATGGATTTTTGTTGCTTAAACAAAGTACTCGATTATGTAGAGTACTTGGTATTCTACTATGAGCGAGCAGAAGGCCGTCCCATTTCAACTCCAGTAATGGGTGTTGTTTAGAAAGAAATGTTTAACAATTTAGAGCACATGATACTCCACTACGGGAGAGCCTAAAGCTGCTAACATCTTGCCTCGTTTAAGAGAATTTTATTTCCAGATGTATATAACATAACATATGTACACACAAAAGATATACAATGATGATCATGCGTACGTACAGTGCAAGCTGTTATGTACAGCGAAGCAGCTTAACTCAAGAGAGAGAGATGTATAGACTTTTTCATTTCCGGCAGATTGCTGAGATGGTCTCCCACCTATAGGGGCCAACGTAGAGACCGTGTCTTCCGGCAGCTTGTGGCTCTAGTGGCTCTAGTGGTACAACACTGGCATAGATTAGAATGACGTCGAGATATATGTGGTGCATGATAACAGGGTTCAAGTATGAGCGTGTGTGTAGCAGCCGCCACTGAACGGATGGGGCCCGGTTTAGCTTGGCGTGAGACGGAGGGTACTCCCGCCTTTGCAGTCGATAGTGTTCAGTTATGTCATTAAATTTAGTGAGCCAATCGTCCCATTCCCACAGCGGCGCAGAAAAGTCTGTTTGGGTGGCCGCTTCGTCTGACGTGACTCGAAACATAAGACCTCGAGCCACGTTGTGCGCACTTCATTCGGGCTGTCCTCCGCGTTACCTAGTGGTGTGTGGCAGAGAACCACAGGATGTGCACGTATTTGTCCGCCTCATGAATTGTGCCTGTACTAAGAATCCGCAATGCCTCTGGGGAAATTCTGCAGCTGGCATAGTTTCGAAAGGATGCCTGCCATTCGCTGATTACACATGAGGCGTTAGTGTGGGGCTATGGCTATCGCGATAGCCACTTCCTCTGCCGTTTCTAGGTACCATGTGATGATTGACGCGCTGCTTTTGCATTGTTGTGTGTGGTATACGACAGCAGCTTCGAAGCGGGTGACGTTCCTGGTAGCATGCTGCGTCGACAAAGACTGCCTCATGGTTTCGTCCAGACATCTTTGAGATGGATCTGGCTCTACTGAAACGTCTGCACTTGTTGTGTTCAAGGTACATTTTTTTTGGTATGTGTGGAGCTGTGAGCTGTGTGTTTCGAAAAAGTGGTTTACGGTTAAGAGTACTTGGTACTCTACTATGGGAGAGCGTAAAGCCGTCCCGTGGGCTGTATGATCAAAGAACAAGGAACTGTGAGTTTAGAAAAGTGGGTAACGATTTAGAGTACTAGGTACTCTACTATGGGAGAGCGTAAAGCCGTCCCGTATGCCCTCGATGACTACGAAAGCTTAAATTACTTGAGGCTAACTACGAAATAATGCCATATTGCACATCTATACAAAAGGCTTCTGAGTGGGACCAAAGAAGCTACATTAAGCAATCTCTACAAAGGAGCTCATTCGTTTGGGAAACAAGAATTCTACAAGTGCTTTCGATGCATTTTCGCTAGCTACTATATTGTGCTTCGAAAGCAGTTCTTGCTCAAAACGTTCGCACGACAGATTTTCCGGAACGGCGCTCAATTTTATATTAGCTATTCATGAGTGAAACGAATATTTTTCTAACACCTAAGTAAGCCGA
>WOVY01004587.1:0-69284 GCA_013436015.1 Rhipicephalus annulatus | reverse complement strand
GGAGAAAGCTCCAGAGAATCCGATTACTTTAGCACATTTGCCTACCGTTTTCATCAACGCTTCGCCCCAGTTCTATTCCCAAAATAGGAGGCTTTCTGTCCAAACGAAAAGCTCCACACATGAGCCAACAAATGGAAGTGACAAAAAGACACAATATGATCAGGAACTTTGGTGAGAACGGACAACTCATGCACATAAGTACGTTCTTTCTTGCAGTAGAACACTGACACGCAGGTCGCGGGATCGAATCCCGGCTGCGGCGGCTGCATTTTCGATGGAGGCGGAAATGTTGTAGGCCCGTGTGCTCAGATTTCGGTGCACGTAAAAAAACCCCAGGTGGTCGAAATTTCCGGAGCCCTCCACTACGGCGTCTCTCATAATCAATATCGTGGTTTTGGGACGTTAAACCCCACAAATCAATCAATCGACTTGCAGTTACTGCAGTGCGATGGATGGGCAGCCACGTTGTCATACCTGTTTATCACGGAGTTTGATGTGCTCACCAAAACGGTATTCTCTTTCGTCTCGTCGGTTATATTTAGTGCGAATATTTTAAATTTTTAATAAAGAAGTGTTTATTGTCAAGTATAATCGAACTACCCTGAAGTTCATGCAAGCGTCGCAGAACTGACGTAGATAGAATGCATGCGATCAGATGGCCTACGAATAGCTAGAAGAAGTCTTGTTGACGGAAGTAAAGCCGGCCGATATCTCGAGCACGATGATAACTACCGCATGCACTACCCACTGGCCTTGCTTCACAAACTAACGAGACTTAACAAACACGCTTTAATGCCCACATGTTCGTCTTCCAGTGCTCTTAGTTTTCGGGGTTGTGTCGCCAATCTTTGAGCGAGAGTAACGCGAAGTGACACTAACGAGTGCGGATTAGAAACCCTTCAGCAGTGTGAACGCAGAAAAGGCTTTTGCTGCAGTGTTGGTAAAAACCTGTAATAGGACATTGAATCCTTGGCGTGTGAAATCAATCGACTTGGCAAAGATTCTGTTAGGTAACTTGCCTTTCACGTCAGAACGCGGCGCCTATTCCCTAGTGAAGGATACCGTCTGAATGGACCAAGAGTGTTTCTCTGCTGCATACTGAATCGATAGCTGCCGCACCACCACCTAATGCGGCTTTAATAGTCACAATAGAAAGGCAAACGCGTTAATTGGTGTAGCGAGAGACATGGCCGTGGCTTTACGTCATACATTTCACTGCACATAGGTTTCGTAAAAAGCCTGCCATACACAAGCGGTGAGACCGGAATTAATTATCACTCGCCACAATAATGGAGTATACGCAGTCACTTCCTTCTAAGGGCAGACGGGTCCCAAACTGCGTTACTTCCTAACGACCTTGATTGAGAATTGTTGTAGAACTGTGCGCTGATTTTCCAGTTACAATGCTACAATGGGGCATTTTTTCTCACAGCCTGAGATGGGTAAAAAGCACCACCCGTCTACTTCGTCACTATACTATTCCTCTACCACATGTGCATTTTTTAGGAAATAAAAAAAGGAATTTATTTACGTCCTTGTTGATTTAGTTTACAAGATTACGTTCTTATTTGGCGCCATTCGCATAAGAAAATTGTAAATATTTTCCTTTTCTCTTTTTCATTGATAGAGTTGATATCCTAGAAGTGGCTGCATTTTTAGTGGACAGCGCGTTTGACGACCACAAACGACGAAGAGACAGAAATATGACATGATGAACTTTATTTCTGCTCTGATGGACAGATATTTTGGGGAGCCATAGCCTCCCCTCCCATGTCAAGTCGGAGGCTCCGTTCACGATGCCACCGAAAGTACGAGTTTTGTCGTGATGTTGTGGGCTTTATGGACGAGCTGGAGTCAAGTGTGAAGAATGCTTTTCTTCAGAAATGTATAGAAGCTGTGACATAGCCGTTGTGACATCAGCCATTGTATTGAAATGTTCTTCATAATGTACTCAATGTGGATAGTTGAACGTGCAGATTGTACATACTTTGAGGAGCTTGACATAATGCTTCAAACAACAATTTCAGTTAACACAATAGCAACAGTGCTGCACACAGTACTATATAAGACTGCACTATTGTTCTGCACGTCTTGTCCCCTTTTCAGCTGTGCCTCGGAGTACTTCACCAGAGTACGTACGTTGCCGTAACAGTGTACTCAAGTAGAGATTTCGGGCCTTCAGTAGCAGCGATGGTACACGAAACTTGCGTGGCATGTTTACTTTCACAGCAGAATGCTTGATGGAAATAACAACACGACGAGCAGGGCTCAAATCCGGGCTAAAAGAAAAGAAACATTGACCTAATTATTATGTAACGATGGGGACGCTTTGCAAGAAGCAACTCCCAAGAGGGTGGCGGTAATACCATATCTGCAGAGTATCTCTTATAAACTCAAGAAAATAGGCCAAAGAGCGGGTGTGTCAGTGGTTTTTCCCACAAAATAAATTGTTTCTGTTATCTGTCCGAACAAGTCCCGTAGGAACCACCGTGAGAAGTTGTAAGATTAAGCACTGAAAAAAATTGTTGAATATGCAACAGGGATTGTTTATATAGTACCCCTGTCTTGTAGACTTGAGTACGTAGGTCAGTCAGGCAGGTGTCTTAATGTAAGAATTCAGGGACATTGCCAGAAAGTAAGAAGTGCAGGACGGGACGGTTTTTTGGTCGCTCATTGTTTTGAATGTGGGTACCAGCGACTGTTCGAAAAGACAAGGGTTCTGGCGTCCCACCCTGACGAAGGCACAAGACATCTAATCGAAGCTGCAGCAATCGCTCGAGGCAGCTGCATCAGCAAACCATCAATAGCATTATCTGAAAAAGAATTGGCGTTTTTAAATTAGGCAGGTGATGGTCTGGGGTGAGCATGTGGTTTCTTGCATTGTCTTTTCACTTTTGCTTTTGTGTTTTTGTTTTTCGTTTTGTGTTTTTGGTGCCTGCTTAAGCAAGTAATCTTATCTTCTTTTTTAACATATTTATGTGCGTCGTAGTAGTAATAAATTAGGTTTTAAAGTTGCACTCGTCCTCATATTTTGTGTTAGTTGTCGGACGTTTTTGTGCTGAGAAGTTTACTAATTATCATACCCAACGAAAAGTAGCCAGTAGGTAGTCGTATGGAAGTACTTAAAATCTATAACACATTTTGAAAAAGTGAGACTGACTCTACCTGGGTAGAGAGCAAAGCCACCACCACCAGCTACACGCAAATATTGTAAAAATGTTACTTCTAAGTGAACCTCACCTAACACAAAAGCACTGCTGCTGAAAGTTAGGAAAAGTAAAGTGCACATATGGGCTTTGCAATGCTGAAATTATAAAACACTCAGACGGAATTTACTTAGTCGAGTGCTTTCTAGTGAACAAACTACCTAGAAGTTTCACAAGAGAAATTTAGTTTTGCAACACGTTCTTACTTTCAAATGCTTTTATTGTATGAAAAACCCAAAGTCAATTTCCAGCTTAAATAGCTGTTTATATCTTCAGTCTTTTTTGTACGTACTCGTGCTGCAGAGCTCGTCTTTTCATGGCAGAAAACTCAAGAACCTGGGCCTTGCTTTTATTTCCAGCTACCGTTGGCCTATGTGAGAAGGCACGTGGCACTAGAAGATGAAAAGTTAAGGTGGATGGGGTTGCAGCTATAATAACGCATTGCAGGTGCAAGCTTAGCAGTAGACAATCACGTCTTTCTTTATTGCTCTGCAAGCGACGAAGCACTGTACCAAATGTTTACATCTGCATTACACAATACTTGGCGATAGCCTCCTCTCTCATGAATAAGTGCGACTAAATCTGCACTCGCGAGAGTTCAACCAGAGAGGAAGTATTTCTCCTAAGTTTCTCTCCGGATTACTGATCCAGGAAAAGAAGTTATATTCTGGTCACATTCTCAGACCTTTTTTGTGAAATCATGCCTCTATTGAGCAATGGTGCAATGGAAAGTAATACGTTACATTAACGCTAGGGGCTGGAATCGCAGTTTTTGTTGGAACGGCTTCGGTCAAGACCAAAAAATGAAGCCATTAGTCTTTCTTCGTGCGAGATGGTGCATTATGCCCATTTTGGGTGTTGTGAAACTCTACGATGATGCCGAATGTGGAAGGAACGTGACGCAATACACATATGACGCGGAGAAAGCGATTCCGTCCGGCACGTTGGAATTCTAAAATCGTGCAAGTGTACCAGGTATGAGCCGCAATCCGAAAAGATACATTCTTAAAGGCATACTGATTGATGCTTGAGCATGCCATTTCGCAGCCTGCCGTCTAGCTATGCGTACTAAATGACTCGAACCAGCTGGGTGATTGCGAACTCTATTTATAGGAAGGCTGAAGGGCAAATCACCGACAACGTTATACCTTCGCCTGGTAAGCTGGCGACTCACCGGTGAGGCATCAATTTTGCGCAGCTGCAACGCCTCTCTGCTGATATTAAGCTGGATGACGTCAATTCTGGCGCATTTGCACCAGCTGAAATTCATCGGGGAACAATAAATGACCCTTAGAGACAGTATACGTAGCAGAGCTATTGCTTTAAAACAAGTGTTAAGTCTGAACTTTCTACAAAGTTATTTGCGTGTGCCTGAAAGCTGGTGTTGAACTGTGCATGTGCGTGCCCGGAGACCACTGCAGCACCACCAAATATGACTAGTGACTTCCACAACATTATCAAGGGGCATTCGGACATGCTGTAGCTCGCTAGCTTTATATCGATGTTTTTTGTTTCCTTGAGAATCACTTCCTTAAGCCAGGCCCCTGAAACCCATTGCTAGTTTCAGTTTGAACGAATATGTACTGTCGTAGCGGTTCCCAGGCATCCTAACGTCCTGTTAAACGAAGTGAAATGAATGTGAATGTTCGCATAGAAGGTGTCCCAGGTAATTTTTTAGCCAGAGTTAAAAATATATGCCGGCACACATAACTACGACGTGACCAAATGCATGTTGCTCACAGTTGCCTGGAGTTAGTCAAACTATTTTTGTGTTCCCAAATATATTTAACTAGGTCAGTTTAATAACTAGCTTCTCAAGAAACAAAGATAGATAAAAAATTTTAATGAAGAAGTTGTGGATCGGTTTGAAAATGTCCATTTAGACAGTTTTGAACTTTATGTCTGTCAGGTATTTGTTTTTTTCTGCTAATTACAAATGCCTGCCAAATACTGAAAAAATACCACGTGACAAACCCACTAATGCGTGAGTGCGCACAATGATTCTCGTTTTCCCTTACGTTTTGTATACGAACTACCATAGCAATTAACCCATTGTGCTGTCTCGACAGGGCCGCAACGATTGTGTTGGCTTTACGATTAACGCGTTTTGCTATCGGCCACAAAAACAATAACCGCTGTGACTGCTCATCGCTGTCATGAAACCGTGCGAGGTGAGCATGTCGGTCGTACGCGGAACGTTAACGAGCACTAGAATCATCGTGCACATTGATGTTGGAGCGGGTTTGTTACGTGGTATTTTTTAGTATTTCGTAAGCATTTGTATTTAGCAAAAAAAACACGAATATTTAACAGATATAAAACTCAAGACTACCTATTTGGATGCTTTGCAAACTGATCTACAACTTTCTCGTTGAATTTTATACCCATCTTGGTTCCTTCAAAAGTTAGTTAATTGAGAAGATGTAGTTAAACAATAGTTCAGAACACAAAACATAGTGAGACTAACTCCAAGCAATGGTGACCAGCATGCATTTGATAACGTCGTAATTGAGTGTTCCGGCATATTTTTTAAACTCTGGCTAAGGCTACGTGAGACACCCTGCATGTTGTCTAAAACAAGTTTTTAATATCAAAGATGTTGCTTTTGTAAATAACTTATGTTTTGTTCATATGTATTCTCATATTCCTTATTTTGAGAATTTTAAATCAGGCAAAGTGCAGGAAGTGATTCACCTGCGTTTGAATAGTTTGCCTCTGCACCTTCTCCCTCCTCACTGAGTAATACTAGAAGTTCGATCACACTCAGTCGGCTCAGCTGTCTCGCTCGGTTGGCGTCTCGACTACACAAAATATAGAACGCACGTCGTGATAGGCATAGAACGGAAGCCGCAATAAGCTAAGCCTAACATGTCCAACATGCATTCGTCTAATGTCGCCTAATAAGGCAACACATGTTTTCCGTGGCTCTGTGGTGTGCTAACCCGGAGAGTTCTAGGTCCGCCAAGGTTCTTCAGTGTTTCGTAAAGACAACTCGTGAGCACAAGAATGTGGACCCATAATTTAAGCAGGTATTGATTTTGTAAGAGTGCATATAAACCCAGTTCTATGCAAGCATGACTGCACTTAAAGAAGTGCATTGTCCCTTGAATAATTGGTGAAAACGGCAGCCAAGCTCCTGTCGGGAAAATGCATTCATTGAAATGCTTGAATTCGAATTGGCTCGGCTACTTACTTTTAGTTCTTTCTACTTTTAGAGTGTAGTTGAAATAATGTCAAGTTCTTATTGGCTGATTCTTGCTCATGGAACTCTTGTAGCATCAGTTTGAAAAGTTTTTAGTCTTTACTTCTAATAGGGTCACTAAAGTACATGTGATGAGTTAAAGGCTTCTAAAAACTAGTACCAAAAATGGTGATCAAGCCAACGTTTTGACAAGTGAAGTTGTCTTCGTCAAGGCAACGCTGATGCGCTGATGAAGACAAGTCATCTTGCCGAAACGCTCTTTCCAGCGACATTCTTTCTCGAAAAACTACTGATCGCTTTTAGCCTCGCCAAGCCTCTGAACAACAGTCTTGTTTCATACTAAAGTTATCTAGGAAAACTACGCCCATCGTCTTAACAAACGTGGAGTTAAATACAACGTGTTCTATTCGTGATCAGTAATACATTTCGCTTTGGTTCCAATAAATTTATTTCAACATTTGTCCATTATGTCCCTTATGTCAGTTCTGAGCTACAGCTTCTTTTATAGGTTTGCACTTTCACACTACGTGTATGGCTGTTTCTTCAAAAAAAATTCATTTTATTTGTTCTGATCGAAATTCATCTTACTGTGAAATCAGTCAGCTTAACTTTCGCTTCTTCAGAAAACAGGAACAAAATAAAAAATAAAAAAATTTACCCCCATATCTGCATGCTTCAATGAAAATGTCGTCGAAAGACAATAGTCTTGTTCTGGAGAGAGAGAGAACAAAACGTTTATTTGATGTTCTGCGTGAGAAAACTGTTGTATTGTATTCTGAAGTCCCGATCAAAGCAGCAAAGGTGAACGAGCGCAACGAGGTACAAGTGACACGAGCGCTTTCTGGAAGTTATCTTCGAAAACGAAGAAAGGAGTGCGTGCCTATCTCTGAGACACTAAGGTGTAGAATGAAAAGCAACCGGCAGGTGCCACCACCTCCACAAAGCGTTGGAAACACCTGTTAGAGCATTGCGTTGCATTGTCAGCATAGCGTGATAAATGCTACGGCTCTTATAGTTACTTTTGTCTTCTCTAGTATAAATACACACATACAAAATATTGACGTGTTGTTATGGTGCCTCAGTTATGTGCAATAAATGATGCTAATTGACAATCACAAATGTGCGAACACTGAAACTGTAGCAATATTGGTGGGCGCTGCGGATGGAGTTGGCCGTTAGGAGTATTGTTTGGGGCCGTTCGAGGCATCGTTATGGTGGACAAACACACCAGTGTGCAGACAGACAGACAGACGGACAGACAGACAGACAGACAGACAGACAGACCAAAGTGTTTGCGTCTAAATACCGCGAAAAAGACTATCGTCTTTAAAATATTAGGAAAATGTTGCGAATTACGCATCAACCGAGCGGCTATCTGATCTGAAAATAAGGCACGAGCGCATCCCGCTTGCATGCGAGGTGAGAAAGGAGGGCGTCCGCGACAACCATCCTCCACTCACTTTTCATCTTTTTAAGTGCGAATGCATTTCATAAGAGACCCTGAATCCGCCGTCCACGGTGCTCCTCCTCCTCTCCCCTAGCAACGGCGCGAGGAGTGCAGAGGAGCGTCTGTAGCAAAGGCGCAGCGACGTCACACACCATGTGATTGCACGCGCTCCGCCCTCCACTCCATGGCTGCGCGCGCCCGCTCAGCCACGACTTGCTCGAGATCCGCAAGTTGTCATAGGTATGGATCCATCGCAGGCATCAACCTCGACAGCGATACCTCAAACAACAAGTACTACGCAATCGAATGCGAGCATTGCACGCGTCATTGAAGATGTCGCGCCGGTTGAAGACAAGGCAGGCGGTGAAGAGCCCGTGATTCCGAGCGCAAGCGGGCGAAGCGGGCCATGGACATAAACATCATTAGAGTGCGAATTTGCTCTGACATATACGCGTAAACTCGCAAAAATTTCCCGAGAGGGTCCAATGTCCAATGGTTCCTGGGAATCGCAATGGGATCACCCGGGGGAGTTTACGTTAACTCACTGGTGAATGCCAACGGATTTGAACTTTACTCCCCCTCATAGAATCACCCCGTGCATTCGCACTTAACCATGCTCACCCTCGGGGAAATGCTTGGGAGTTTTTGTTCTATTTTAGGACATCACCAGGGACGTCATGGAAGAACTTTTCTGGTAGTCATTTATTTCTAGTTGAACGTCCAGCAACCGCAAGTGGTAAAAGCGGTGCTGCGACTGCCGAGAGGAAATACATGGGGGTTGGGAAATACATGGAGTTTCTACCCCCTACATGGGAAATACATGGGAAATACATGGAGTTTCCACCCCTACGTAAGCTTTGACAGCAAGATATTTGTGTAGTTTGGCCACCATATTCAAAAGACTGGCTCAAATCATCGGTGCTGAAGGCTCAGCGAGCCACATTATCGGAATCTCGAAGAATATAACTGAACCTTTTGTTATATTTCATCTTTCATATATATACTGCCACTTGAGGTGGCCGTATCTGCTGGCAAACTATGCGGTATTATGATATGCCTTTGCATTTAGAGAATACCGGTAAGACTTAAAGCCTCTCATATCGTTCTCATTTTTTGGTACAGTAAAAACACTATTACGTAGCTGGGTGCTGCATTTTACCGGATAAGCCTTTCACAAGCATCAGCCCTTCTTTGACGTTCAGAGAATAGGCTCACGATGTGTTTTCGCACCGTTGTCCGGCTAAGGAAGAGCAATATGTGACATATCAGCGAGGGAGGAGCTACAACGGCGCACCGCATTGTCCTCTTTCAGCTTTCGGCGTTGCCTGCACCTGCCACCAGGCGCACCGAGCTTCTTGCTTGAAATATCGCGGTTTTTACGTTAGAAGCTCGGATATCAACTGCATTGTTGCCAGGCGTGGTTGTAGCAGTATTTAAAACATCCTAATTTCTCCGGTATTCAAGCCTAATGAACAGGAGCTGGCAACTGAATTATGCACAAAACAGCGGTCAAGGAACCAACTGTCCAGCATTACGACATTCGATCAAATGCTTGAATCTTCAATGAATAACGATGCGAAAAAAAACAAGAAATAGTGTGAAGTTCCTAAAGCACAACCACGAAGTGCACGTGGGCACTTGAACTGTATATGTTATACAAAGTTCCAGAGCCCACCAATACGGCGTCTCGTAATCATAAGGTGATTTTAGGACATTAAAACACACTTATGAATCCAGCCATCTATTTTTTTGGTATACCTGAGCCTAGCGAAGTTTATATATGTTCATGTGATACAAAAACAAGTAAAGTGTTTTGTGATACATTAGTGTATTTTAAACCTAAACGTTAGGCCAAGATTCTTAGTTTCTTGATTATCACCACATCACTAGGTTTATCTGTGCAGGATCTTTACAGAAAAGTCATCTGTCAGGAACAAAGTGTTACCACAAAGCATATGTAGCCATACGAAAATCCAGCTATGCATACGCAATTGTTGATCATGCTCGCCGTGTTTATTGACTTTCCAACGTGTTCTTAGCAAATGTTAGAGACTACTGTTTCACATGTGTCGCACAAAGAAATACCACTTTTTATATCACACGTAAGCCTCTGCATGACTTCATTATGTTACAAAGTATTTTGTAATAACACTATCCACTTCTTGCGTTAAGCAAACAACCACCGGAAGAAAGCTACATGACACTATGACAACCTGACATTCTCCTGAAGCACCATTCTAAGCGCAGAGCATTAAAAAATGGGAAGATCACATTGTTTGTACGTGACTATTGCAAAACAACTGAACTGATTCACCACCTTTCCTCAAGTCCGAGTACCATTGATTCCGCTTAAGCCACGCCTATATATGCAGTATTACTCGCTATTACGTTCCCTATAGCAGCGCGCTCTATGGCTGTCACTATAGACACACCTTAAGTAAAACTTTCGAATTGCCTAACAGAGCCAGCTGCATAAATCATAGTTATTTTTGAAACACAAGCTTTCATAGAACCCCGCAATGTTTATTACGACCTACACAGCCATGATCAAAATTGATGTTTTTGATGTTTCTCGGCGTTTCTTGGTGCCATGCTCTTTCACACACACACACACACACAAAGAACACACGATCTCAAATGCAGGCTTTATATATCTATACAGGTGTACTCTCTTTCATGAACTCTATGCTCGGGATTATGACGCTCTAACGTGCGGCATGTAGCCATGCCAAAACGCATGGTAGTTTCACGCAAACATGGCGTGGGAGAACAACACGGGAGTGAATGCACTAGAGTCTTCGCGAGAAGAAAGCGCTGACTCTAGATCAGAAGTGGCAGGCCTCTACACTTCTTCGAACAAGCTTTTATTTCTTTTTTTTTGCAATCTTGAGCAGCCGACTCTCACCGCGAAGTTGATTGTATTAGGTTCGCTTCACAAGCGCCGAAAACAGTGGTGCCCACCACGCGTGACTAATTTATGCATGCATACATTGAGCTCACGCACTCTCTCTGAAAGCCTCGCGAGGCCCTGTTCAAGGAAATTTGTTCTCCTGCCCAGTTCTGGAAGTTAAGCAATTTGATACGCTTCTTGAGTTTCCAGCTAGCGGCGGAAGGCAGGCTCTTTTGCCACTCGGCCAAATGCTTCATGAGGCAGGCCCTTAAATCTCGCAACTGTACCTATGTTTATCATGGCTCAGTTCTTTACTGATAATATGATTTTAGGCGACTGCGTTTTACTTCCGCGACGCATCGGTTACGAAGTTCGGGGTGCATGGCCGTCTAGATGAATTCAATTCCAGCATAAATGTTATCCCGAGTTTCTGCTGACACAGCCTTCTTCACTTTTACTTCATGTGCTCACTACGCACTTGTACTTAACGTGGTTTACGCTACATGAAAAGAAACAAATATCCTGCAGAACACATCTCAAAACTACTGAAGACGGTGATTTCAGGGACCCTGCAACACTTTTTGAGCATGGACAAAAAACGCTGCTGATCAGTAGTAGAGGCTTCCGAAAACACGCGAGCCAAATATTATAGCCCAGCACGTGGCCTGTAATTTGAATAAATTAACAAAATCACCTGAAAAGTGTTTTCTATTATCTCTAAAAATCCCGTTATATGCCCAAAAATAACACGTCAATGACCGATATATCGCATAGATTCTCGCTCATCACAGAGATTGCCGCGGGTGGCCATACTTGTCCACGCGTGCGCGCGCGATGACACTGAAAAAAGCAGCGCATTCGAAGACAAAAAATAAAAAAAAAGTGCTCAAGGTCGCGAAGCGCCCGTGACGTTTTTCTATCACTCTGGCATCCCTCTCTGCTTAGCTTCCAGCGCTTTCGTCGGGATTATAGAAGAGAGAATGAAATTGCAGCATGCGACAAGCCTTTGCAACTCCACTCGCACTGGACATATTCTTAAAATTTTGCGGTGGTCACTTTGTGAGGCAATAAGCTCTTCCAGTGAATTCATTCCATGTTTACTTGAAAAAGTGTTTCGGGGCCCATTTAACTCTTTCTGTACTGTCCTAAGTTGCCAGTTATTTGTTTCAAAGAAACTTTTATGCACAATTTATATGTTCTGTAAGATTTGGCACTTATAACTATGGGTCTTAGTCGAATCAGCAAAATTGAGTATAATATGTATATTTTAAATGGGAAGCATTTTATGGTCGAGTGAAATCCGGTGTGCGGCGTGACCATTCTCCCTGCACACGCAAGTCTCCTCTCCCTTCCTTATCTCGCAACGCCAATGCAGGCATCATCTGCTAGCCTACAATCGCTTTTGCTTTCTCTCATTTAGGCATCCCTCCCAGCGATGTTTAGACCGCCATTGTGCATGCGTGGCCCCTCGTCCTCTTTTGCCTCACAACAGTCACAAAGGCTGCGTCGGCTAGCGAGTTTATTGACTGAAAAAAAATGACTGCTCACGTTGCGCAACTGTTCACTGTCACCTCGTACATATAAGCAATGGATCTTGCAAATCAACACAGTGTCAGCGGGAGATTGCGCTAGTGCTTTTTTGAACAATGCTTACTTTCTTTCTCGGGTAGTTGTGTGAGTGCGTGTGTTAGTGTTTGCGAGAGTCAGGTTGCGCTAAATTATTACAATACGACGAATAGTCAACTAGCCCAACAGCTTTTTTTTGAACAATAAAGACCCACAGCGTGTGTGTCACTAATTTATTTATTTATTTATTCGAGTACCTACAGCGCCCAATTTGGGCATTACAGTAGGGGGGAGGAGAGAAAAAACTTGAAATAAGTACAGGGTATGAATACCGATAACAAAGCAAGTAAGCATGCTCAGCTTATACAGTGTGTACACATTCTCGGGAACACGAGGCAATCAAGGAAAAGTAAAACACAAACAGAAATGCCGACAGAAATTGGCAACTTTTATTTCAACAAAAATTGTGACAGAGCATTTCGAAATGAGGGTGGCGGGGTGGATACAATATATTCTGGTAGGTTGTTCCATTCGTGTGTGGTTTTCGGGAAGAAGGAGTTTTTGTAAGTATTTATGCGACATCGGTATTCGCGAACTTTGCGGGAGTGATCTAGGCGAGAGGATACATAAGTGGGATCTTTAATGTACACGTCTTTATTTAGACCAGTGCTACCAATAAAAATATTATGAAATAGATTTAATCTTAAGAATTTGCGCCTGTCCTGCAGGAGAGGCCAACCCAAATGTTTACGAATGCACGAAGAGCGGTTAGTGAAATCATAGTTACCAGACACAAAACGCGCTGCTCGTTTCTGAACCCTTTCTAGCGCATTAGTACATATTTTAGCGTCTGGATCCCAAGCCACACAACCGTACTCTAAAATTGAGCGAACGTTAGAAAGATAGAGCGTTTCCTTTAGTTTAGGTGGGGCCTGTTTAAAGTTACGCTTCAGGAAGTTCAATACACGGCTCGCTTTAGCAACAACGTATTCAATGTGGTCGTTCCAGGATAGGTTGCTCGTGTAGAAAACACCTAGGTACTTATATTTAGACACAACTTCCAAACGATTGTCTCCAAGAAAGTAATTCGTATTTAGAATGTTCTTTTTGTTTGTGAAGCGAACGGTATTACATTTTGAAAAGTTAAGTGTCATGTTCCATGTGGTGCACCATGATAACACAGCATTTAGATCACTTTGTAGTTGAGCAGAATCTTGAGCAGACGTGACGTCACGATATATGCAGCAGTCATCTGCATACATGCGCATGCGGCTGGATACTTGTTGGGTTATATCATTTATAAATATCAAAAAAAGAAGGGGTCCCAGAACAGATCCCTGGGGGACCCCTGATAAGACATCGACTTCAGATGAATTCACTCCCTCGAGAACAACCCGCTGTTTTCTACCAACAAGATACGCTTCAAGCCACTTCAACAAAGAGGGAGGGATATTTAGAGCAGACAGTTTAAGTAATAATAAATTGTGTGATACAGAATCAAAGGCTTTAGCAAACTCGGATCTCGTATCAATAGCAAACTTCGGATCTCTGTGTCTAATCGGAGCCTTCTGTTCCTCATAACCCATTATCAACGATTGCAGTGTCCCAGTAGGAAACATTAGTTCATCACTGCGTGCTTGACACCTCCCCAGTTTTATATACTGCGCAATGCCGCAGTCAGCGCCATCGTCCATTCCTTTGCTGTTAGTGTTAGCGCCTGGTGCTTCACATCTCCAGATGATTTCATTTAGCGGGAGATGGTATTATTTTCAATTATTGGGAGCATTGCAAAGGCATAATAACAACGCAATTTTCATTGAGTGAGGCATTGCCAGTTGTATTTGTATGTGTGTGCAATTTTTCTGTACATGTTAGTGTTTTAACGTGACAGCGTTAGAGATTGTGTCACAGAAATTCTGCCCTTAGCGTTGGCGCGGTGGTTGTGATCGAAAAATTGGCCGTGAACGAAAACTCGAGATCGAAGCAAATAGAATAAAGAATAAAACTTTTGGTTACACTGAGGATCAAACCCGGGTCGTTCGCGTGGCAAACAGGTGTCGTTCCACAAAGCTACGATGTTACTTGCAGCTGATTCAAGAAAAAAACAATACATAAATGTCCTCTGGTGGAAGCACACCCCTTAACGCATTTTGTTCGACAGGTGTCACGGCGGCAAAAAGCCCATTCGGCGATTTGTAGGCACATTTGGGAGGCCAACAAACTACGTCAAAAAAGGCTGGGATAGTGCAGCCATCACCACTATGAAACACACAGGAACTTTCAAACAGCTCTGAAAAATGGACAACTATGTCCATCTAGCGGAGCCCATAGCATGCCTTTCTAGAGGCGTTGTTCAAGGAAACAGCAGACGCTAGATAATTTGCTGTCATCTGTGAGGCATTGTGAGACTCTTTATGCCTCTCATGGCGAGCGCGTGGCGTGTATCTTAGGGGCCATGCGAGTCTTCCATTAGATCAAAAACCTGTAAATACCATTCGCGCACGCGCGTGCGTGCATGTGTGTGTGTGTGTGTGTGTGTGTGCGCCATCTTCGAGACATTGCGAAAAACTTATCTCGACTATATTAGAGTGCCGTTCAAGCAGAGGGAAGTGGTGACACTGCACAGCCTTGCTCATTAATGAGTGCCTACGGGACATTCATGTAAGCAGTGTCCCTCAGCGAACGAGCCATTAAGTTTCAAGAAGTTGTTACAAATGTGCTGTTGAATAGATCGAAAAACCGGTACCATTATTTTACTATAGATACATAATGTTTGCGTGCGTGCTTGCGCGCGTGTGTGTGTGTGGGGGGGGCGGTGTATGTCTGCGTGCAACAAAACATAGTAATGAGTATGCACTTAGCGGTTTAGTGGCGCACTAGGGGCCGGATTCGGTACCGCGTTCAACTCCTAAAGGCCAAGCTTAAGGGTCCCCCATTTTTTTCTTCTCTTTTTCTTCATGGTTGAGTGAAGGTCTAGTTGATTTGTGTGTTCGATGGTGCACAACACATGCTCGCAGCATTGAAGCACCAAGAAAATTCAAGGCATAAAAGGCGCGAATATGAAGCTCATCAGCCACATAGACATGCACAGGATCATTGCTATGCAAAAATTTTGAACATACAAGCACAGAGATACACAGCTAGAGCCATCTCAAAATAAAAAAAAATCCTGAATTCTGCAATAAAAAAATACAGCATTTTCTTGTTTGTAATGAACTAAATTTAGGCTCGCCTGGTACAATGCGGGATATCAGCGTATGTGATCGTCCAAAGGTCAGAAGTACTGAATAACAAACTTCGTAGAAATTCAGGTGCTGCTAGTGAACATGTTACCAGGCGAGCGGCAAGCGAAATGGGAATCATAGCGATGAAGACGTGCTTTTTATTTTCTCTCACCTGATGGACCCGTAAAATTTTTTGTATGCGGTGTTTTGTACGACTTCTTTTTATAATGCCTTTCTGTGCTCTTGTTTGAGCATTTTGTGCTAATAATTCCATCAGTTTGCATTGACTAGACGTTTGAATTTGCATGCGAAAGTTTGTGTGCAGCTTGTATAAACGCGTTTTTCGTAATTAATAAATGAACGCTGCCTGCTCAAAATTTCCAGGCTGCCCTTTGGAAATCATTATAAAAGAGTTTAAAACTTTCCAGCTTACACAATGTAAATATCTCGGGACGCAGCTGTGTCCGTCTCTTCCCCATCGTCACTGGTTCTCCCATACTAGCTGAAGAGATGTTTTTTATGATTGCACAAACATTTATCTGTGTTCGCAAAAGAAACTTTTCAATAACATGATTCAAAACTGTTTTTTGTTGGGCTATATCGCTCGACATTTTGTGCGTCGACATGTTTCCTGCATAGAAGCATCTTATGTGTCATGTGTTCTTTCTTCAAACTGATTTGGCGCTCCTCTATGCAAGTTTATGAGAACCGCAGCCGATTGTTGTATACTCCCATCTGAACCCTCAGGTACGGTCACTTTTCATGCGTCAGGAACGATGCAGGGACTGAGGTCTTCCAACCGCTCCCACGTCGATATTTTTCCCGCAAATGTTACGTATATATACAGCGCAGTATACGCTATAGGGGTGAACAGTAATGAAAGTGCTGTCGATGGCTGAGTGCTTATGCGGGTTCTGCACTCGTAGATTCCGGAAGGTATTGTAGATCTCATGCTCATTTTCCGCTGCACGGTGAATAATACCGCTTCGGTGGGTCCGAGTCACACCGATGCATGCAGGCTGCATCGTTCGCCGTCAGCGGATAAATGCATTCGTCGGTGTGCGTCGATGAACCGTACCGTCAGTGGGCGCTGCAGCAGCACGATATTGTGCTGACTGGACATAATCACGGCTGCCGCCAGGGGGTTAGGGTGAAGGCTAGGCCTTAATCCTCCCCCCTCTGAAATTCAGATGATGTGGAGCACTTTGACGAGAATGAATAATGATAATAGGGGTTTTCAAATAATGTACCAACAGCCCCCCTCTACCCCCCCCCGGAAAAAGTGCTTAGCTTCTGTCCTGCACAAAACACTTCTGAACTGTTCGAGAAAACACCTGATCGACAACATGCCGCGTCCTTGTTCTATCTATCTATCTATCTATCTATCTATCTATCTATCTATCTATCTATCTATCTATCTATCTATCTATCTATCTATCTATCTATCTATCTATCTATCTATCTATCTATCTATCTATCTATCTATCTATCTATCTATCTATCTATATCTATCTATCTATCAGAAGCAGCATGGCGACACAAATTTCCACCCTAGCCCAGTCAAAGAAAAGCACCATGTGGTTAGCCTACAGAAGAACAATCACCCTGATTTAAATCAGGATCGAAGAGATGGTGGAGTTAGGTCTTTGCTACAAACCTTTGTTAGGGACAAAGAATTGCTAATGGTAGACGAGGCAGTATATCCGGATGTGGTGCCTTTGCAGCGGCAGTCTTCAAATCTGAAAAACATTTGGTCAACTGATGTAGTGTAAGCAACGAAGGCTCTGCGGTAGCAGAAAAAAAGGCGATAATTCTAGCCATAGTTTGCCCCTATAACTGATATATCGTACCGGCTTAAAGTCGGTACGCACCGATGATCTCACCAGAGAAGGATTGGCCACCCTGGTGCAGTATCTGGCCACCCCCTCCCGTAGGCATTCGTCAATTAACTCACGGCCCTCAGTCCCCACCAGCTGCGAAGCAACTGACCACGGCGGCGGTCAGATCTGCAAAGCAGCAGAGGGTGCTAGGAATCTCTGGATACGGACAGGCCACCATTGGAACTTGAACTTAGCAACGTTTAACGTTAGAACGTTATCTAGTGAGGGAAGTCTAGCTGTATTATTCGAGGAGCTAGAAGGCATTAAATGGGATATAAAGGGCTGAGTGAGGTTAGGAGGACAGATGAGGCCTATACTGTGCTACAGAATGGGCACGTCATTTGCTATCGGGGCTTGGCAGACAGAAGAGAACTGGGAGTAGGGTTCCTAATTCACAGAAACATAGCTGGCAACATAGAGGATTACTATAGCATTAATGAAAGGGTGGTAGGCATTGTAATTAAACTGAATAAAAGATACAAAATGAAGGTAGTACAGGCTTACGCGCCTACATCGAGCCATGATGACGCTTCAGTTGAAAGCTTCTATGAAGACGTGGAATCGGCAATGAGTAAGGTGAAAACACAGTATACTATAGTAATGGGCGACTTTAATGCAAAGGTAGGGAAGAAGCAGGCTGGAGACCAGGCAGTAGGAGATTATGGCATCGGCACTAGAAACGCCAGAGGAGAGCTACTAGTAGAATTCGCAGAACGCAATAATCTGCGTATTTTGAATACCTTCTACCGAAAACGAGAAAACCGCAAGTGGACATGGAGGAGCCCTAATGGCGTAAATAAGAACGAAATAGACTTTATAATGACTGCACACCCAGGAGTCGTGCAGGATGTGGAAGTGGTTGGCAAGGTAAGATGCAGTGACCATAGAATGGTACGGGCTCGAATCCGCCTAGACTTGAAGAAGGAACGACAGAAACTGATACGCAAGAAGCAAATCAATGAGCTAGCACTGAGAGGGAAAGTACAGGAATTCAGAGTGTCACTGCAGAACAGGTACTCTGCTCTTAGCGAGGAAACCAACCTTAGCGTAGATACAATGAATGATAATCTGACGAGTATCATCACGGAGTGTGCAGTGGAAGTTGGAGGCCGGGTAGCTAGACAGGACACCGGCAAGCTTTCCCAGGAAACGAAGAACCTAATTAAGAAGCGTCAAATCATGAAAGTGTCAAGTACAACGGACAAAATAGAACTGGCAGAGCTTTCGAAGCTGATTAATAGACGTAAAGTATGCGATGTAAGAAGGTATAACATGGAGAGAATTGAGCACGCTCTGAAAAACAGAGGAAGCGTCAAAGCCGTGAAGAGGAAACTTGGGATAGGCAAAAGGCGGATGTATGCACTAAGGGACAAAGAAGGCAAATAACTACCAATATGGATAGGATAGTTAAAATAGCGGAGGAGTTTTACAGAGATCTGTACAGTAGCCGAGACAACCACGACCTTAATACTATAAGAACTAGCAGTAACCCAGACGACACCCCACCGGTAATGAAAGAAGAAGTCAGAAAAGGTTTGGAGAGCATGTACAGAGGCAAAGCTGCTGGAGAGGATCAAGTAACATCAGATCTGCTGAAAGATGGAGGACAGATTGTGTTAGAAAAACTAGCCACTCTATTTACGAGGTGTCTCCTGACAGGAAAAGTACCAGAGTCTTGGAAGAACGCTAACATCATCTTAATACATAAGAAAGGAGATGACATGGACTTGAAGAATTACAGGCCGATCAGCTTGCTCTCTGTAGTATACAAGCTATTTACAAAGGTAATTGCTAGCAGAGTAAAGAAAACATTAGAATTCAATCAACCAAAGGAACAAGCAGGATTTAGAACAGGCTACTCAACAATTGACCACATTCATACTATCAATCAGGTAATAGAGAAATGCTCAGAGTATAACCAACCACTATACATAGCCTTCATAGATTACGAGAAGGCGTTTGATTCAGTAGAAATATCAGCCGTCATGCAGACACTGCGGAATCAGGGCGTAGATGAAATATATATAAACATTCTGGAAGAAATCTACAGGGGATCAACTGCTACCATAGTGCTTCATAAAAAAAGCAACAGAATACCAATAAAGAAGGGTGTAAGGCAGGGGGACACAATCTCCCCAATGCTATTCACTGCGTGCTTACAGGACGTTTTCAGAAGCCTAGAATGGGAACAGTTAGGGATAAGAGTTAATGGAGAGTACCTCAGTCGCCTGCGCTTCGCCGATGACATTGCATTGCTGAGTAACTCAGGGGACGAATTGTAACTCATGATTACGAAGTTAGACAAGGAGAGCAGAAAGGTGGGTCTTAAAATTAATCTGCAGAAAACGAAAGTAATGTACAACAACCTCGGAAAGGAGCAGCGCTTTGCGATAGGTAATAGTGCACTTGAAGTTGTAAAAGACTATGTCTACTTAGGGCAGGTAATAACCGCAGAGCCTAACCACGAGATTGAAGTAACTAGAAGAATAAGAATGGGGTGGAGCACATTCGGCAGGCCCTCTGAAATTATGACAAGTAGATTGCCACTGTCCCTCAAGAGGAAGGTATATAACAGCTGTATCTTGCCGGTACTTAGCTACGGAGCAGAAACCTGGAGACTCACAAAGAGGGTTCAACTTAAATTTAGGACGACGCAGCGAGCAATGGAAAGAAAAATGGTAGGTGTAACCTTAAGAGACAAGAAGAGAGCAGAGTGGATTAGGGGACAAACGGGAGTTAAGGATATCATAGCTGCAATAAAGAAGAGGAAATGGACATGGGCCGGGCATGTAGCACGTAGACAGGATAACCGCTGGTCATTAAGGGTCACCAACTGGATTCCCAGAGAAGGGAAGCGGGGTAGGGGAGACAGAAGGTTAGGTGGGCAGATGAGATTAAGAAGTTTGCGGGTATAAATTGGCAACAGCAAGCACAGGACCGGGTTAACTGGCGGAACATGGGAGAGGCCTTTGTCCTGCAGTGGACGTAGACAGGCTGATGATGATGATGATGAAGTAATTCACAGAAAGTGGTCAGAAATTGTGCAGCAGGCAGAATTTCAGTGGAGGTGGTGGATATCCTTAACGCCGACGCAAACTCTAAAACCTCGAGCTATAGGGAAGAACAACATGTTATATGGTTCCCGGCTCACACGTCGTGGTTAACTAGTGCCCAAACTTATAGGGGTGGTCTATTGCGTAGCGCGAGGATTCTAGTTCCGCGCCCACGTAGAAATGTCGTCATCAGGCAATAGATTTTTTGTGGAGAACTGGACAAAGAGAAAGAGAACCACTTTTTTTACAAATTGTCGGCGTATTTATTCATCGCCAAGTCCTAAACTCGACATATCAAAAGCAGTAGATTGGAAGCAAGTACAAATTCAGACCTTGTCTAACCCAATTGATTTTAGTAGGATATGTCCAGACGTCTGTCCAGATAATACCTGAGACTGTGCGGCTGTACTCATGCATCACATAGGTGCGCTCTCTGGGAATGTGCCATTTTAGCAAAAGAAAATGTGGTTTCCCCGAATGAAGATGCGGTGTGGTGCACGGCCGCGCTGCTCAGCTCTAACCTCCAGGACAAACTGTGGGTAATTCAGCAAGCACGCAAGGCTGCAAGGTGACATGATCTCCGGTCTTGTGGGAGTTGACCCAGGTTAAGGCAGCGAATTCGCTTTGGTTACTAATAAAGTTGTGACCTACACTGATTCGTCATCCTCGCCAGCCACAGCATAAACAAATTTCTCAAATTTCTTGCAGTTGTGTAGCCAGTACTACGTTACTTCGAAGAATGATGGAGGTTGGCATAGCGAAAGCCCCCCCCCCCTACCACACACACAATAATTAAGACAATTTATGATGCAGTGGGTATCCTGCAATTGTGCTTGTAGCAGTTGCCAGAAAGTGTTTAGAAATGACTCTGAAAGACCGCTCTTTCAGCTTTCGATGTGACTGCTGTGTGATACACGCATGCAAGGCAGTTTTAAAGGCGGAGCTCCTTATGGCGTGGATTGTGCATTCCTGTTGTTAGTAACCGCCCCTTGTCGAGAACTACAACAAGAAGCTTCCCTCGGGCTTCACTCCTGCATCTAAACCATCGATACACCCTTGGTGTCTAATTCGACCCATGGTGCATCTTAGTGTACCAGGGTCCGGAGTAAATCTGAGCTTTTGTCGCCCGTGCTGAAAGAGCTGTATCTTCTTCTTTTGCACGAGAAATATTCAGAGAGTTTACATATATGTGCCGATGGCTCCACGAACCACCAGTGTTCTTCAGGTGCAGTAGTTGTCCCAGGAAGAGGTATTACCATCAGATTTAGGACTAACCACTGCACGGCATCTACAGCAGTGGAACTAGCTTCTTTGCGCGCTGCACATTGCGTGGTCAATTGGGAACCACCAAAACAATCCTCAATTTTCAGCGATTAAATGGCTGCCCTACAATCTATGCTTTCAGCACTGCGTCGTGGGCCGTACGAACAGCTTGTCTTCGAAATTCGATGCCTTCTGCACACTTCATACGAGAAAGGGAATCACGTGACGCTTCAGTAGGGTCAAAGTCACTGCGGTGTCCTAGGGAACGTACATGCCGATGGAAGAAACACGAGAAAAAGCCATACCACTTTGGCGGACCAATGCTGCCAGTAATCTTCGAAGACTTGCGCGTGAATTCACGTTTTCACCATGGTACCTACCAAGCAACGAGACGAATTGTCAACACCACCTGTCCTCCTCGAAGGCTTTTCACATGCCCACTGGGCTCGACCAAACAGAAGCCACCCTTCTTCATCGCATATGGCTAGGAATCGCATTTACAAAATTTTATTCATTTGTCATAGGTATGGCCGACATTGCTCTCTGCAATGCCTGTCGTTGCGCAGAGACGCTGCACCACATCTTGTGTGACTGTCCGTTGTATGACATCCAGAGACAGTCACTGGCGTCCGTTCTTGCGCACATCGACCACAGCCAAATGTCTGTGGATACTATTCTTTCAAGTGCCCGAGAGAAGACATTGCAACAAGAGGCGACAAAAGCATCGTTGAAATTTGTACGCGACGCGTACTTGAGCAAGTGGCTGTAACAGAAATGTCACACACCACGAAAGCCTGGACTATGACTGAGTGTGTGCGCGTGTGCTGCCTAATGTGCTGTGTTTATAACAGAATATAAAATGAAACATGACGATGCATTCTTAGTACGGGAGCTAGCGAACAGTCTGAAGTTCGTGCCCCTCGGTTGTGAGCCTTTGTTGACAAGTCCGAAGTATATTTTCGCTCAAAAGTGCAGCACTCAGCAGACATCAGATGCTTGTCACAAATTTTTATATAGCGAGAATGTCACAGGCCTTGCAAAGGTTCAATTAAAATCACAAGCAAAGATTTTAAGGTTGCATAAGATTTACCTATGCGTAATTCACGTATCAAGTAAAACCAGTAAATTTTGACAAAATAGTGATTCAGAGTACAGGCTCTAAAACTGAGCAGTGGAAGGCTCATCTCGCCAGCTTGCACCCGGAAACACAATTTGCGCTTTTTGTTCAGATCCACCGGGTGGCAAACGCCAGTGGTTTCTGGAACTCGGGCAACATCTCATTTGTTTTTAATTTATTTTACTCTTCACTGAACCAGATTTTTTTTCGCTTGCTGCGCTTAAGTTGGTCAAAATGTCCTGAGCCCTACTACTCAGCTCACATTGATCACTAACCATGTAGTTATGTTTTATTCGAAGATGGCGCAATATTTTCTTTCAGTGATGCATGAGTGTTTTGTGCAGATTTAAAATTTGCAAGATCTAGATAGTTTTCAATTCATCAAGCATAACCAGTACACGGAGCATCTTCACGGGCGATAACATATACAAATACATTTTATTAGGAGCAATCACTGAGAGAGACAAAGCAAGTTGGCACTGATTTATTACAACCTCTGAAGCAGAAGCAGCATTTCCGAAACCGTGAGGCTTATAATGAGCCTCTCACCACCATCTGCTAGCAAGACTCTGTCAGTTCGGAAGTCTATTACATTTACGAAACACTTGCGCCTAGAACGACTAAGATAAACTCCTCGAAGAACATTAGAGAGTGTTGCTTTTTACGTCGTTGATGTTAATATGAACAACCATGTTCACTTCAGCCTGATTAAAAGTGAATGTTCGCATGTATATACGTGATGTAACAGTGTGACATCGTGGAAAACACGATTCTGATTTTGAGTTTTAATTGGAACATGGTACATTATCTGCACCTGACAGAGGGAGTGAATGAAAAGAAGTTAGTTTTTTTTCAACGCTTATGCTTTATTGAGAACCCTGCTATTTCTTGTGGCCCATGTGGACTAATCAGTAGAATGTATTGTTTCTTTATCAACCCTGTCTTATTCTGAACAAGTAAACATCATGTATACAGTTTTCAGTATCAACTTGCTATTATCTCTTGAATAAACTACATACATGCATTTTTCGCATTCTGACGTGTGATGAGTAGTCATGCTTGAAAGTGCAGTAATTTGGCTTCAGCGTGGCGAGGGAGAAGATCGGAGTGTGCGCGCGCCATTTTACGCCTGAATAAAGCGGCAAACTGTAGATGAGAAATTATTGCCCAGATCGGGGTGGCTCTCCCCTTCTCCAAACAAGCAGTTTCTTCGTATAGTCTCGAGCAGACGGTTCTTGGTGCAAGGTTGATTACGTTAGGTTCGCCTTGCAGGATCCAGAAACTGCGGTGCCTGCCAAGCGTGGCTAAATCATGCATGAATACGCTAGGCTCTCGCAGTTCCGCGAAGAGCCGTGCGAGACGTTACCTACAAAAATTTCTTCCTCTCGGGTTTTGCGCGTTGGAAACGTGATCTTATTACCGACTTCTTGTGTGTGATCTGGTAAGCAATGCACTAGATAAGTTCGCCACTCCAGGTTTGAGAAGTGCTTGTATGCCACATGACATAACTATAATGAGACAGGCCTCTCGGTCTTGCTACTGCTCGTTGATTTATCGTCGCATAGTACCCGACTTTAAAAACTCTGTGACAATGATGCCTTCCACGATACGTCATATTGGTGGATTATGCATGGTGCAGGATTATGGTAGCACAAGGTGCATATTGGGTGCTGACGTATAATGCATGCTGGAAAATTATGCAGCGCGAAGAGGCTCTTTAGAATAATAGACCTCGTGTTTAGGTTCCACACATATCTCATTGCACATAACGTATGTAGAAAGCAGTGGTACAAAAAACAAAAATCAGCTTGAAAAAAGAAATGTTCCATTGTGAAGAAGTGAACGTGTTACATTTGCATCACTGGCTAAATACTAAAGCACTGAGCCACTTTAGCACACACTTTCCGGTTTGTAGAGTCACTAGCCATTATACTATTACACCCTTTGTCTTGAGCTTTGTCGCACACTTGTGACAGAGGCGAAGTCCATATTTTGATAAAATCAGTTCATTTCTTCCACACCAATTACAATGTTGAACGAATTTCATATTGATAAAGGTAACAGCGCAACCTTTCTTTTAGAATTGACAGCATAATTGATTGATATGTGGAGTTTAACGTCCCAAAACCACCTTATGATTATGAGAGACGGCGTAGTGGAGGGCGCCAGATATTTCGGGCATATGGGAATCTATAACATACACCCAAGTCTGAGCACATGGGCCTACAACATTTCCACCTCCACCAGAAATGCAGCCGCTGCCGCCAGGATTTGATCCCGTAACCTGCGGGTCAGCAGACGAGTACCTTACTCACTAGATCACGGTGGCGAGGCTTGATATCATCACTGAAGCACGTCAAGTGGACCGCAAAGCACCGGCAGTTCAACGGCTGTTACCTCCAAGTTAAAAGCCGTTTTTTGCTCTCTCTGAATTGCGACATGTGCAGAGGATTTATGTCCACTCTAACCTTATGCTATAAGCATCATGCGCGCTTTATTTTAGGTTAACTGATGCCACATCTGTGCTGTAAAATTATTTTATCCGTCGCCAGAAATCAGTACCACAAAATTTAGAAGCGTTAATCATGCAGACGGACTTGACCGGTACACCATGCCTATTTTTTCGTTCAAATCCTGTCAAATAGACTAATGGGATAATCAGGGTGAACATTGAAAGTGCCTCAGATAGGCTGGCTGATGTTTCGATAGGGGGACCTTTCTTCGTGGGAGCCGCCGTGTCATTCTTGGCATGCTAATTTTATGGGGGTTAGTAGTGACGTCAATTCGTAATGGTGGCACAAGGCCCTGTTGGGAATTGCCGTCTGGAAAAAAAAACTATATAGCCGAGGAGTACAGTTCATGCTTCAAGTTACTTGGTAGCTATTGAAAATGTTCTTGGATGATAGGACAAAATGAAAAGTAAAAAAAACAGGCAAAGTAGGAGTGATGTGCTGCAAAGCAGCACTACTAACCCCCTTAGAACTAACATGCCAAGAATGACACGGCGCCTTTGACAAAGATGGGTCTTTCTATCGAAATGTCGGCCAGCCTATTTGAGGTATTTACACTGTTCACCTTGATTCGTTCCCCCTATTTTGTGAGTGGGCAGAACAGTGGCGACGCCGAAATGGTGCCTAATCGCTGCTTCTTCGTGCAGCTCCTCGGATGTTTTCACGGCTTGTTCCGTGACAGCGCTGCCTCGACTTTCAAGGTGCCTTTTTTGAGACACGTGGAACCTGCCAATAGAGTCCCCCTACAGCAACTGCAAATCTTCTCGCAAATTTGCTGGCTGGGCAAAAGCAAATTGCTAGTGACATTGTAGATGTAAAGGGATTCATTTATTCACGCTTTGATTCACCTGAAGCGTACGTTTCTTCACTTGAACCGTCTACGGCTGTTGTTGACTGCAATGCAGTGTACAACAAGCCTAACTCTGAAATCGCCTCGCTTAGGCAATCAGCCTGTAAACTCGCTTCGAAATCTGACAATCTAGAAACCGTTCGCATAGGAAACACATCTTCTTGCATGGTTTACATGAAACACATGATGAAAATACTGACCTTTTAATGCGTACTGTTTCGTAAGTGCTAACAAAGCATCTTAAGATAACATGTCCAGATATTCAGTGCCGTATCCGTGTGCGCACACCACGGGATGAGAGACCACCTCCAGTCATTATGAAAGTTTTGGACTTCAGAGAAAAAAATACGCTTTAATAAAAACGTCACGAAACTTAATGGTTCTAATTTTTATATCACTGAGGACTTATCACAAGATGTGCGCGCATTGCGTAGCAAACTGCGGGACGTGACGACAAGTTTTCGTGACAAGGGTGCACGAGTTAAACCACACTATATGCTTATAAATACGACGTACGCTACATGTAAATATCTGATAGACTCGCTGAAGCGCATTGCCAATAATGTTACTGAAAAAAACTTCTACGGCTGAAACAAGTTCCCGCTGACTGCCGCCTTGTATAGAAGCATAAGTTTTTCTGTTTGAATTCAAGAAGCATTGTGAACAAGTTTGTACCTTTACTCGCTCTCGTATTGTCATATTCATCCCATTTAATAGAAATAACAGAAACCTGGTTACACAGCAACGTGTCCGATTCTGAATTTACACCACCCGGCTATGTAGCAACCCGGAATGACCGATCTTGTGGTAAAGGTGGTAGCATCGCTCTTCGTTCGGATATAAAATTTTCTGTGTTCTCTGCCACGCCTAATGTTTAGGTTACTTGCTGCGAGCTATGTTTAAAAGAAATATATCTATGATTTTTTGTCTGTGCTATAGAGTTTCTGGTTCTTCATGAGATATTTTAGAAAAACGTAGGGTCTTCATGCACAAACAAGACTTCGGAACCCCAGAGATTGTGTTCATGAGAGATTTCAAAGTTCCGGGTGTTGATTAGTGAACTCTAAGTTGCACCGGTCATGATCTGGTCATTTGTAGGGAACTTTTATCTCTTTCATTCTCTCGTGGTCTTACTCAAATGTTACAAACTGCTACCCGAAACACATCTGTCCTTGATCTGGTCTTCTTAAGTGCTCATCTAGTTGAAACTGTCTTTCAGTGCGATTTAATTGATGGTATTTCCGGTGACAAAGCTGCGTTCGTTTCGATTCCCTTTTCATTGAGTAAAGAGGAGCCCAATACAACTCGTTTTCTTGATTTTTCGTGTGCTGATGACGCGTCTGAAACAGACACTCTTGCATATGAATTTAATTTTTTCAAGACCTTGGAGTTCGCGAAAACATTGATGAATTGGTTGGAGAATTGGAGCTTTAGTTATTATATGGATTATTAACGTTGTTTCCCTCAAGACTGAAAAAAGGTACACCATGGTCCCTTGGACGAATCGCACTCTACTGCATACATTACGTCACGTTCGTCGTCTGCACCGCCCAAAAATACGAGAGATCCTGAGAGTATTTTTCGCTTTATAGTGCATTGCTGCAACTACGTACTTAACCGCAAAAAGCAAAAAAAAATTATCTTCAAGTTGGACTTGCAGGATTAGTTCAATCCAACCCACGCGAATTTCGGATTTCTACATTACCAACCAAAACTGATACCATATCATTTATACTGGTTGGTAATGTTATTTCAGACCCACTTCAAATAGCTAACGCCTTCAATCTCTACTTCAAGTCCGTGTTCACGCATGACAACTGTTTTCTGGTGGTATTCAGAAGCCCTAATCCTGAGGTCACTATTGACGATGTCTTGATTAACAAGAACGGAACCCTCAACATTATACTCAAGTTAAACTCAGAAAAGTACACTGGTACTGACGACATTCCAAACAGCTTTCTGGTGCAATACTCAATCTGGCGTGCACGTTATTAGTCGATCATTTTTTGAAAATCAATATTTTCAAGCACTGTTCCCCAGTCCTAAAAACTAGCCAAAGTCTTGTCCATGCATAAGTGTAGCAACAAACAGTTCCCGTTCAACTAAAGACCAATATAACTTCTGGTAAACTGCGTGAGTATATCATTCACAATCATATAACGGAATATCTTGAGTTGAACAACCTGCTCTCGAATATTCAAAATGGCTTTTGTTGTGGTTTCAGCACACTCACACAACTGGCCAAATTTGCACATGACATTTTGAGCAACCTTAACATTGGCAATCAGACTAGTTCATTAACTTTTCCAACGCTTTCTACACCATTACACTCAATAAGCTCATAAGTAAAGTTTACGCTATTTACAATTCATGATTAACCAATCGGATAGCTAGCTTTCTTAAGTGTCGATCTCAATATGTGTCATTTGACTCCACTTCGTCCTCAATCGTCGATGTAACTTCGGGTGTTGCGCAGGGATCCGTTCTGGGATCTTTAATATTTTGATTATTTACAAATGACCTCCCGAACATTATGAAGTCAAAAGTCCACATTTATGCCAACGACTGCGTCTTATATCAAATAATGTTATCTCCTAACGATCATACCATACTTTAGGTTCCCTTCATCAGCTTTTGCACCAGGTGTAGGCATTGGCAGATGCGCATTAGGTTCAAAAAACAGTAGCGGTATCGTTTGCTAACAGCCACTCCCCGTTGCCGCATGCATACATTTCCGAGAACACTATTATTCCCTTTGCACAAGACCTTAGAAATACCTTGAGATTATCTTATCACACAATTTGCCTAGGTCGCAGCATATTAAATACATCACATACAATGCACTGAAAAAATTAGCCTACTTCCGTTATACGGCACCCAAACCTTCGAAACGCACTTAGTTACTGCTGTATAAAACCTTTTTACGCACGCCCTATACTGGAGCATGCTTCGCGTGTCGGAAGCCCGTATAAAACATGTGATGACAACGGAGCTGAATCTGTATAAAGAAAGGCAGTTCGCTTTATTTGCCATTGCTACAATTGCAACTTTTCATCTTCATTAGCAATGAAATCCTTGAAATCCATCTCCTATACACCAGATAGGATACCAATTCCTTGAAGCTATTGCGTTCATTTCTTCACTTATCTTGTCGACTATCTTCAGATTATTACATCTCATGTGCTAATACTTTTAGGGGCGAAGCTCCTTATGGCGTGGCTTGTGCGTCCCTCGTAGTACGTAACCACCAGTGGCACATACCCGAAATAGCGGTCCTTACAATGTCTGCTGGATGGGGGCACTTGTATATGATGAATATATGACGAAAAAATGTGAGATGGCTGTGCTTGGAGTTTTCTCTAGACATATTGACGGACGAACGAACTGACACATGCCCGGATGAACAGACAGATGGGCGCACGGACGGATGGACAGACAGAGGGATGGCCGCACAAAGAGATGGACGGACAGACAGATGAATGAACATACGGACGGATGCACCTAGGATAACACAGATAGGCGGACGCAAGAACGAATGAACAGACAGACTGACGAGCGCTGCGCCCCACCAATCATCATTCACTCCGTAGATATGCTGTGTTTTTTTTTCACCTAGACGCTACCAGAGTCTCATCACAGTCTTTCTTTACGCATGCGAACATATTCAAGAGTAGCTATTTTCCTAAATTTCTTGAAAAGTGGATCGAATTCCCCGCCAGTATTCGTGAATTATCATTGTCGGATCTTGTATACGCACTGTTATAAGTAATCATTGTTTACTTTTCTTTGCTATGATTGTTCAGCCTTGCAATCAGTGTATTTTGCTTATGTAAAAGTTCGCCACTCCTGCAATAGCTGAGCACAGAACTGCAGTAATTGTAAATAAATAATAAAGAAAACTAAAATTTATGCCACTACATGATTCCATCTCTCGGCGTCCATTTTGATCGTAGAATAGAATGGTGTAAGTTTTATTGGTGCGGTTTTTATCCATTTTATTCACCAATGCAGAAGGTAAAGCTTTGTACATTGTCACCAATCTCAAACAATAGCCGCTGGGGAGTAATGAACAAATCCAGATTGTTAAATTCACCAATTTTATTCACGCACAAATAACAAAAAACGCACGTTGTGCTATGCCCATAGCCACTGCAAATAAAACATAAAGCAAGTAAAATGCGAAGCCATAGTACGAAGTGTTATTTGCTCTCACAACTCATGATTCTCGGTGCTGACACGTAGTGAAGGGAGACGATGTGAAGTAACCTGTATGCAAGGTCATCGGCGTCTGGGTAGATGGGACGAGCTCGGTTCATTGCAAGACACGTGTTGCGTTATGGCTGAGGCTGGAAGGCTCGAGGTTTCGTGTCATGGGCGTCGCAGGTCCTTGAGATCGCCAAAGTCTCACGGAAAGAGGCACTGGCTTGGTAGAGGCCTACATAGTGGAGCCGTACGTTGCTGCACTCGGAACAAAGGCCAGGTCCAGGTCCACGTCCTGGTCCAAAGGACATGTCCTCAAACATGTGGTGGCTACAGCGCCATGCCGTAGAACGTGGGAGCTCGAGCACCCGGAATACAAGCCGGCGACGCTCGTACCCAGCTCACGCGCCCACGCTCGAACATCGAGGGCCACTATGCCAACGCCCCTGTTATATCTTCACTGCTATATCTTTTGCCTCGCCTTTCTCTTTTTCAAGTGTCATGATTGTACACCATGCCCTGCTTGTTGTCTTCCTCTTTTGTGTTATGTTTCTTATCACCTCATATATGTGGCACACATTTCTTCTTGGCACAAATATTCACTGTTAGATGAAACAGGTCAGCACACGAAAAACGCCACAGTTGCGTTTTTAGTGCGGTGATCTTAAGTGACATCTGTTTTCAGGTCTGTTTGTAAGTGAATAAGAAAGCATGATACAATGCGAGATTATTGGCACTGGCTTCTCTGCACTCTAAACATACCTTACTGCACCTTATACAGGTAAGCTTTGCAATTGACACTTATTTCACATCCTCCCAAGTGGTTTTCCATCATGCCACCATCATTCGATTTGCCTCTATCATGCCACTTTCAACCAGCACGTTCACCGAGCTATACACCAGAACATCTTGCATCTTCACCACCAGTCATCATTTCCCTTTCACCATCATTAGCTCGTCAACACCGCAACCAACATAATTTCCACTGACACCATTATCAGGCATTCTGCCTTCCACAGCTCTAGCCTATTGTTGTTCTGTCTTCTATGTTCAGTATTGTTTCCTGATCCACCAACAATTTCAGCATTCAAAAACGGTGATTAAAATTCAACTGAAGACACGTGGGACAACGACATGAACGAAGACGAGTGGTGACTCCAGTATAAGCCTAATTCTAAAGAGTAAGCGATTCATCAAAACGACAGCGTGCAAAAAAAAAACCTCAGCGTGTTATAAAAAACACTTCCTTGCAAAAGGCCCGGCTATCATAAGCAAGCATTCTAAACTAATACATGAGCAGCCAGGGAAAGAACAAGAGTGCATGTGCGGGTGCAAGACATTTTCCCGTCAGGTATTGAAAGCTTCAACAGAGCCCTCTCCAGACATTTCTGCTGCTTGCCTGATCCGTCTGTATTGTTTGGCAAGCACACTCGTCCTTTCAAAAATCGGAGCACAGCTACATTGTGCAGTACATACAAAGAAAACCACCTACTTCTGTGCTTTATTTAAGGTCGAAGCTTCTTAGGCCGTAGGTCTTTCCCTCTTCAGTATGTAGTATAGAGCCACCTCTACTTCATGACTTGCTCAATTGATGGCACTGTGTGTGTAGAAGTTATTAACGAAGATGAGGATCACGCCTTACTGGGCTGTTGCACTGGAGTACAAAAGCTGACATCAAAGCTGAGGTCCTGCATTTTCGGGTGGTCACGCATGTTAACAAATGTCCAGAGAGCTTGTGGTGACGTCCAGGAAGTATTCAGTAAAAAGGTCTTTGTGTCCTTGGGAGTGTTAGAACAAGATGATATTAGTGCTTTTCACAGCGTCTCCGTGGAGTGACTGTTGAGTGGACCGAAGCGTGCGTCCATCCATCCATGTGTCCAATCATTCATGCGTCGGTCCGTTCACCCGTCCGTGCACCGATTCGTACGTGCTTCAATCCGTCAGTCTGTCAGTCCATGCTCCTGTCCATCCAAGAGTCCGTCCATGCGTCTGTAATTCTGTTCGTCCGTATTTCCGTTCATGTATGCATCCATCCATGCATGCTTCCATCCGTGAGTGCATCCTTCAGTCCAACCCTCTGTCCGTTCGTCCGTCTCTGCGTCCATGATTCTCTCCGTCAATCTGTGCTTCTGTTCGACCATCCGTATGTGCCTCCGTCTGTCCTGTCTGTTCGCTCTCGCTCCAGTTCGTTCGTTTTTCTGTCTGTGCGGGCTGCTCTCCGTGCCTCTGTTCGTCCATTCATCCACACACATGGACGGACGGATGAACGTACGCTTTGTCGTACTCATCATTATTGACTCTGTAGATGTGCTATCATTTTTCGTGCTAACGTCCATCCATCTGTCTGTCCACTCGTGCGTTCATCTGTGCATCTGTATGTGCGTCCGTACATCATTTCCAGCGTCTGTCCGTGCGTCCATTTGTCTGTTCGTTTATCAAACAGGCAGACCGATAGACGACGGGTGGACACGGCCAGCGGAAGATTCATGGTTCACCGATAAACTCTCCGAAGCTTCGCCCCACTCCTCATCATTTACTCCGTGAATATGCTGTGAGGTAGTTACTAAATACACGCATACACACAGATGACGACGGACCCACGCCTTAAAGAGAATAACCCCTAATACATATACTTTAGGCGGCCTTTTCGTGTGCTGCATTTTTATTGCGCTCAGTAATTCTTGTTAGACGAAAGAAGGTGAAGATAGGAGCGTGTATACATGATCAAGCACTCATCAGAGATTTGGAGGGAGACGTGGAAGAGACTTTCGCTAACTTCGTAGACAATAGTCGATGCCACTCGTTGAGTGGTGTGCACTCGCAGGCCAAACCCATATATCCTATGGGTGAAAACATCCAAGGACGAATCATGTTCGTGGAAGAAACCATGGTGCTGTATTTATACAGGTCTACTGGTGGAGATGGTATGATCTGGCGTTAGTTAGCCTTTCGTGACTCTGCACACGAATAAATTTAGACTCAACGACGCCTTTGAAAGACCGACAATATGCAACTATTTTCCTTTCTTGTTTGTTTATCACCTAACACACCTGCACATGAGTCGCAATTGTAAATATATGTTTCAGGACCACTTTGTGAAATGAACTGTTGTAGGGAGCCCTTGTCGTTCGTGTTTCTTTCTCGTGTGCTTTGTTTTTTTATCCAACTAATTCTCATCAATACCCATCAACTAGTTCTCCCTCTTGTTTAGAGTATCGTGTGCCTACTTAATGTCACGCCATTTAGCTTTCTCACACTCGATGTCGCAACCTCAACCATAGCCAGCTTCAAAGTAAAGAAAAAAAGTGCCGCCCGTAACTGTCTCTCCTTAAGAGGACACCTCAACAGGTAGGCACAGGGATGAGGTAATGGGAGTAAAAAATATAGGAAGACAATGCTTAGAGAACAAAAAAAATCAAAAGGACAAAGGATGTATTTGACTCGCCTCCATCGCACGTGCACGAATCAACGCAACGCGCATACAACCGGGAATGCCGCTGCGAAAACCAAGGCTTCAGGGATGTCCACGTTTCCACACGGCCTCGATGATAGCGCCGCTTTGGACAAGTAGTCCGAAAGTGGTATGGCATCGTGTGCGAGCACAACCGCAGCACATAATCCGTGCACTGATGAATCCACTGGCAAGATTGTCAGGACCGCTCACACTGCCATCCCGAGTGTGGCTATCACTGTGTTCTGGATGACGCCAGAGGTTGGTGGATCCGAAAAAGAGCGTGATACCTTCGTTGAGTTCGTGGAAACGTTGAACTCACTAGATGCAGGCAGCAGGGAAGCGTCCCAAGATAGGTCTGCTGGCTCCGGCGACCACATGACGGAACGAGTGGCCTAACAACAGCGCCACACTGCCCCACTTGTCAGTGGTGTTTACAAGGGTCCTGGCTTGTTTTATAGCTTGTCGGTAGGTCACCGTGCTGTCAAAGAAGGCCATGATGACCACTGCTTTACGCTGGCGCTGCAGTTAGGGCAGCGCGGCTTAGTCGCAAAATGTTTTCCCTTGCAGTTATTCAGCGTGGTAATTCAGCTGCACAAGGTACAAGGGCGTACTTGACTCTACAGCGCAGGCACCATTAGAGTCGCGAGCATGTGGTAGTTTCGTGTCTATAACGGTCGCAATGGGCACACCGTAGGGGTGGCGGCTGGCGTGGACGAATGGGGTGTCTTTGCTTGTACGGACGGATATCATGAGGATCGTGGTCCCCGCAAAGGGGAGGGTGAATCAATTGCATCTGCGTACACCAGATAGAAGAGGCACTATTGAGGCAATGTCGATGGTTGTTTCTATAAGAGAACGAACGGGTCCACTTTGAAGATCATGCCAATGCATGTAGTGATGCTCAGTTGATGCTCAGATTTAGCCCAGCAGTGGGGCTTGCTGAGAAATTTGTCTGAAAATAATACGCTCAAAACTAAAGCAATGTGCGACAGCCTCGGCAGAAAACAGCACTTTTTCATAGGGGGAGAGACGTTGGAAGATGTAAAGAAATAAGTCCACTTAGGGCTGGTAGTAACCGTGGCAGCGAACTGTGAGAGTAAAAGAGCTCGAAGAAAAAGGGTGTGGTGAAGCACATTCTTGATCATTCTAAAATAATGAATGGTAGTAACTGTGGCAGCGAACTGTGAGAGTAAAAGAGCTCGAAGAAAAAGGGTGTGGTGAACCACATTCGATGATCATTCTAAAATAATGAATGGCAATTTGCTACTAACACTCAAGAGGAAGCTATATAACAGCTGATCTTGCCGGCACTTACCTACGGTGCAGAAATCTCGAGTCTTAAAAAATGTTTCAGTTTAGAAAGCTAATACCTCTTTTTATTCTCAAGAGACAAGAAAAGAGCAGAATGCGTAAGGGAATAATTCGGAGTTAGGGATACCATACTTCAAATCAAGAAGAAATGAAAATGGGCGACACACGTAGCATGTAGGCGGGATAAATGCTGGTCATTAAAGGCGTGGTGCCACCAAATTTATGACATGCACCTTCTTTGCTGTGTTTTCTTCAGCTCCAGGAAGCATGATACATACAAGATTCATCTACTTTCACTGAATAATTTATTATTGCTCCTCTTCTGTGGACCACTTTCGGTTATGGTTTCGCACTGCCTAATTGGGCAGTGACGTCGATGCATAGGGGGTGTGACAGTTTTGTGTGGGTCAAGATGCTCAAACGACAAGAGATGCAACGTTGAACAACGACAGCACGTTTATACGACATTGACACACAAATATAAGGTGTTTCCACTAACAAATATATTCTGAAAATCCTTTGGGGCATTATTGTCCCTGCGCGTCTTTAGCCACAGTACGTGGTTTCGTAAACCTGACACCGCGCAGCTATCCAACACAACCCTGCTAGTAAGCCCTTCACACGTCCCTGTCGACGAGATGGTCTGACGTGTCGCCGTGCTGCCTTAAGGTTGTGGTGCTATGGTGTGGTTTTCCTATCACGACCATCGCTGGGAGGGCCGCTTCGCTGTAGCGTGGCTGGCCAGATGCGTGATTTACCACGCCGTGAACATCGGTAGGCCAGTCATGCAGCTACTCCTCAGCAGGCCTGGATCGGTTGCCCTCGAAGACACCAACCAGCTCGCAGGTCTCGACGGTGACGCTTGTACCGTCGTCACCCGGCGTCGCTCGTCGTTCAAGTTCACCTTGGGTCTAGCCGTGAGAGGATCGGCGCCGCAACGGACAGGTAGCCGTCGCAATCCCAGATCTCTTCTGCTGTCAAACTGCCTCGACCCGCCTGGCTTCTGATCGCTCCTTTTGCTTTGCTTCGCTTCCCTAGATACATGGCACGTATCCATTTTGGGGCAATGGCCAAGAATGACGTAGAGAGTGTTGATGGTTATTTTAAGGAAACTGTGAAATTTAAAACTAAAAACTGAAATGAAATGGTAATAATACGTAAGTTATAAATTTAACTACAAGTAGTAAGCTTTGGAGCCTGTTTTTCAGACTGCCATAGTAAGCTGGCGGGAATAATTATGAAAACGTAAGTTTTAACTTGACAAAATCACAAAGAATTTTGCATACCAGAATAAAATGGTACTCGTTGAGTAGTTATTATGAAAGACACACGGTATCAAAGACATTCTTTTGGCAGTATCCTAAACCAGAGGCAGCGAAGCTTAAAGCAATTTACTCCGATAAGCCCAAGCCTACTTTTAGAAAAGGAATAATTACAAGTCGAGTTCTGATACGATAATATCTTGCAAAAGACAAAAAGTAAGGTGCGACACTTGCCAGTTTTCCATAGAATTGACAGAGGAGTGATATCCTCAGACCAGTCCTGTACCAGTGAAAGTTTAATCGGGAGACACGACAACAAAATCTGGTGATTTTCACTCCTGATTGTCGAGAATGGCTCCACTGATATATCCATGGATATTTTAGGTGAATATATCCCTTCCACGTGGTTACTGCTTCGATCCTATCTGTGACAATCACTGATCTGATAAACCTGATTGCGATGAAGTATTATACCTCCGGGAGAACCTGAATCATTGTGAGATCTAGCAATGGAGGGCTAAAGCGTCGACCATTTTATTTAATGTTAACCTACAGTGACCTGGGACCCATACTAATGGGACCCAGCTGAGACAGAACTAAAGAATGTACCACGTGATGGCACGAGAGATATGAGAAGTGGAGAAGCTGAGGAGTTGATATGAGAAGTTTAATATGAGAAGCTGTGCATACCAAGAGCAAATCAGTAATTATTATTGCTCTGTGCTCTTTTCTCGGAAGGTTTCGCAGTGCCATGATGACTGCCACTAGTTGCGCTTAAAAAAACAGGAGTAAAATCGAGTAGCCTCTCGGTAAATATTAGCCAAGTAATTGGGTGACTATTCCTACGCCTGCCCTTTCATCAACGACGGAAGCATCTGTGGCTGTTATGTAACGTGTCAGTGTATGTTGCAGAAAATCTGCTTGCCTGTTCTCTAAGATTTCGCTGGATTGAAAGTTAGATTGTGGAGGAAAAATCTCTTCATATTCTACAATAAGAGTATGTTTTGAGATTCACATGCAAATACCACAATAATGTTGACAATTAAACTTCTCAGTTTTTTTCCACTTATATAATTTGCGGTGTATAAAAAAGAGGCCAATGAGCGAGAAAGAACGAATCTGGGTCACTTATGAAAACGTATTTAGCTCTTCTCCCTGGTAAGCTGTAAATGTTTTTAAAATGTGTGTACTGTAAACAAGCGGAATCGACAAAACAATGTAAGTAGACGCGCTTCCTGATAAATAAAATAACTTGTTCTAAACCTAGGGAGCCCCAGACACAAGCGCAGAACTTCTTGCTCCAAGAGAACCAAGGGCTTAGTTTTCTAAGCAGGTCCTCCTGAAAACAAGACACATCCGAATTCCATTATTGGGCGCATACACATTTGTTATGAGATTAACACGGTGCCTTTACGTACGCCAAATTTGCGATTACTCGTTCTTCGCAGTAAGTCTAAAAACCATTGAGCCTTAGCTGGAATGTACTCCATGTGTGGACTACAGTTGAGTTTTGCCTTGTACAACACACCAAAATATTTAAAGGAATCTACTTGCAGAATGAGTTCTTGGTTATATGCAAGATCCAAATTCACTGCAGCCATCTTTATAACATGTTCGTGTATTTGTATTCTTTGTTGTAGAGCAAAATTATCATTGTCAGCAGAAAAGAAGGCTATATCGTCAGCATATACAAAGACATAGATATTCTGGCAGTTCGGTATGAAACTCATTAGTATAAAAATAGAAGAGGTGAAAGATCTGCTCCTTGGGGAACACCGAGATTCTGCTTGTATCTAGATGACGAGCATTTATCCTTGACACAATAATATTCCCGTGAGGCCAAAAAACTCTGTTAACCACGCCGTCATGTACTGTTGGAATTGAAAGTCACCAGTGTGTTCAGCAAAATTGAATGTTCAACACTGTGATAGGCTTTTGCAATGGCAAGAGTCAGCAGTGTCGCGAATTGTATCCTTTTTTTAGCAAGCTGTATTCGGCTCTCTAAGTCTGCACGGGCACGCCAGATTGAACAATCGGATCTAAAGCCAATTTGTTAAGGATTTAGTATTGAGTTGCATTTATCCAACTAGTGATCCTGCCGTGCCAAACTCTCTCTATGCGTTTGACCATGTAGAAGTAAAGGACATAGGTCGTATATATTCTATGTTGAATCCTGATCCCTCTTTCTTAGGTATTGTATTCGGCTTCACTATTTTCTAATCATAAAAAACCCATACATGCTTTAAAGAATATTTTACACCATTAGGAATTTCACAGGGGGATGTTCTAAATAATATTTGAATCATAGGTACGATATTTCCACCCGGGCCCGGGGCGGAAAGGGGTAACTGCCTTATCACGTAGGATTGTTTGGACATTAAATCTTTCTCAAAATCAGCCTGGTTTGTATGAATCTGCCACCTGGTAGGTACAGTTAATGTAAATCCACTTTCTGAGTCTTTAACAATTGAATCTAGAGTTTAGTCATTTGCTCGGACGATAGAAGTTCATATTTCGAATTTACTGGTGGTGGCAGGATTTTACTTTTTGGTTTCGAGAGAAAGTCGTGATGTCAACGATCATATTCCTCTTCTTTTTGGTGACTGTGCGTTTAGAGTTAGCTGCTGTAAATTCATAATCAGACCAGTTTTTAGAAGACTGATTCTGAATAAGCTGCTGCCAACCAGCCTGTCGACGGAGGTGATCTCGTGCGCAAACTTCTTTCCACCAAGGACTATAGGGCGCCCTTTCGTCCGACTCAACAATAAATCCAGCTGCTTCATAGGCTCTTTGATTATATGCGTTTATTTGATCGCTTTGCAGTCATTACTCTCGTCGGAGGATGTCGAAAAAGATGATGATAGTTTATCTTAGTTTTTTGTAATGTTCACAAACTCTGTGACATGAGGGCAAGTAAAGGTTTTCCAGCAAGAAATTTCAAAACTTATAGGAAAATGATAACTACATGTGGCTCAGTCCAGCACTGCCCAGGACGAGCTTGAAATACTCGAACTTACGAAACCTCAATCTAAGGCTGATTGACATCGATCACAATTAAATGTGGATAAATGTGGAGGTTCTGGTGATTAAGCACGACAGATTATTATTTGTTGCCCACTTCCACCGACGTTTATCACAATTATCAGCTTCAAAATCCCAACATGTGATGAGAGTTCAAATCACCGAGTGCAATTTTCTCCTTACACCATGATCTGATGTCATACTCAATAGTCTAGTGTCTTGTACACCATCCGGAAAGTACACAATAACTACGAACGAAGGTTGCCAACCGAATATTGTTACGTCTTTCGCAAAAAAATTTATAGTCTTGGGCAATATACCTGTACGAGATTTTCACCCGAACTGATTCTGTTAGAGATGAAAAATGCTAGTCCTCCAACTCTCGAAGTGCGCTCTAACCTAAACGAATGATAACTGGTTAAATAAAACAGTTTATCTACAGAGCCAATTATCCAACAAAGCAATTACATCTGTGGTGTATTTTGAAGACAAATATACTATATCAGTTATTGAAGAGTGAAATAATTGGCCATTCCCACGGAGAATCCTAATTGACCCTGTTTTTCTGAATGAATTGCCTCGGCGACTGTCTTATCCAGAATGACGTCCGCCTTCGCAAGTGTTCTGCCACACGGCGAAACGTCAGCTTGGAACTACATTGAAAATAACTTCTTCTGCTGGGAAATCCAGTGAAAGTTACTTTCATGCTTTACGAAAGGATGCGTCCTGTATAAAGGCTTCGCAATACAGGTAATATGGAAGGACTATCGCATGGTAAAAGCATACATGGTCATCGGCTGTTAGAACATGTTAATATGATAAAGAATGCGTGGTTTGAAGTCGGCCACGTAGTACAAAACTCACATATGTTATTGTTCGTATTTTCTTAAGACCGTGTTTTGGGTAAAAAAGTAAACAGAAGTACGACAGATAAACACAGAGTGCATAAGCGTGCGCTGGATTTCTCATTTGACCAGTGTCGCTTAAGAAAGCACGTCTCACTTCCATTTAAAATTCTTGTTTTCGTGTTTATTTAAACCTAGTTCTCTCTATTTACGCAATATATATTAACATGGTAATACTATACCGGACAAAAAAGCATATTGACAAAAACCAGAGAGATTTGCAAGACTTTCTAGATATAAAGAAAGAAAACAAATTCTTTTTTTTCTCAACTTGTTTACGTTTGACGGAAATGGTACACATGGTTTGTTGAATGTCAAACTAGCCAAACGTCAAACCGATTCCTGCAGTAACTGACGTGAAAGGGATCGTTTCTGCGGCAGTTGGGACACGTGCTTAAACATTTCATATTTGCAATAAAAAAAGAAAGAGAACGAGAGTGTCAAAAGAATTCAATAAGACGACTATATCTACCAGCATCACTGCAAAACTGCAGTTTGGTTCTTTTCTTTTCTCTTTTTTTTGGCTGCAGCCGAAGAAACGATCACTGTTCGTCAAAGCACTTGCCATCGTCCCGCTACTTCAATTTCTATCCCTAGCAAAGAAACAAAGTGGGTCGATGAAATGAATAAAAGACGAAAATCAGTCAGTCAATAGGGCTTGATTCAGGCAAAACTTACGAACTCCTCGCAAATACGTGAGGTGAAACACCTACTACAAGGTCTCTTCAATTCTGTCTAGCATTCTGAAACTTGTGCAAACGGCACTACTCCCTTTTCTTCAGCTTGCTTCAGGGAAAAAGCATTTTCCGCCTTTCCAATATCTAGTGCTCCGACATTCTTCAAAATCTTTCCGACTTGTCTACGTCACACATTTCAAAGCAAATTTTCGATAAAGATGCCCGCAGAAAACCACCACAGCCGAAGCGTTCAAAACCACGTTCCATGTGATTCGAACATTATGTCTTCCCATTTTGTTTGAGCGAATCCAGATCATTCAATAACAGAAATTTACATTCAACCTATAGAACATAAATTCAAGCAAGCAGTCAAAGTATAATAAAATAAATATATTGCAATGTTACTTATTCTTGCTATTTCTCGTCTGGTCCAGCCAGAAGTTATTACAGTAATTGTTAGGATTGGCTGATGCGAGCAAATGACGAGCACGTGTACGAACAGTGTAATGGTTAGATATGCGTGGAAAAATTCATTGTTAGAGGTGTACAGCCAGGAATAAATGTGGGTCTTCTTCGAGTTTTAACGTTAAAAATTGATCACAGTGGCCATAAAAACCATTTTCTGCAATTTCGGAAAGACCACTGCATAGACCTGATTTGTGGCAGGTGACTTCTCCTATTGCAGTAGGGTTCGTATGGCTCAATGTGCTGATTAAATCCTATATGAGAAGCTTACAAAATCTTCATTCGTAAAATGTTCCTGTCAGGGCTTCGCAGGGTGCATTGGAGAGTCTAGCGACGTTTATAAAGTATGGAAGAATGGAACGAAATATTAGTGGGGTTGAGACACACATAGCTGAAGATAATCACGAAGACAGTCGTTCCAGAAAAATTTGCTGCATTCACATCAGACGCTACGATGCTTCAATTTTGCAAGGAATATTTCTAAGGCATTTATCACTATAGCGCACTTTTATGATCAAAACACGCATGCCCCATGTTGACAAATTTTTCAAGTGCAGCTCCGGAACCAATGCATTCGCTGCGTTGCTTTTGCATGCTAGCATTTTCATGATTTAGAGTAGAAGTCACTTGTCTCATTACCTTTTCTGAGACGAAATTTGCATGCCATTGTTCATCTCCCAGAGTTTCATTCATGAAAGGTTGCCAATAGTGACTGCCTTAATACATCGGTCCTGGCAAAGAACAAACAAGGCGACACATTTCTTGCCCATCCTTCCTTCAATTTTTACCTCCAAAGCGTTAAAAATTTGTTTCGCGGAATTTGCGGCATCGGCGTTGATGTGAATGTTGGTGTCGTTGATTGTGGGCGAAAAATAATCACCATACGCGTGGCCGAAAATTCAATAATGATGCAAGTAAACAAAAAAATTAATGAGCCAGAGTGACGACCATACCTGGCTCGTTTGCATGCAAGTGTATGCTATATCACTCAGCCAAGAGTCTGCTTGCGAATACAGTAAAACTCTGCCTGAAAATGCAAAGAAAATACCTTTCATGCTTTCCAAACACACGTGTCCTGTATACACGCTTCGCTTTACAACTGAAAGTATTGCACTAATGACACATGGTAGAAGCGTACAGTGCCATTGGGCGTCAGAACTTGTGACTATTATATTGACCTGAAGGTTTTAAGCCGGTCGGCCAGTGAAAAAAGGGCACACACGCTACTGTGCCTGTTTCATTACGGCCACGTATTGGCTGCATGGCAAGTTCCAAAATATTTCATGCTCTGAGTGTTTTGAAGTACCCAATAAGCACACAATATTGCTATCGCGTTCAACTCTTAAAGGCGGTGCTTTGAGGTCCGCAAATTTTTATGTTTCTGCTTCACGTTTTAGAGGAGGTTGCGCAGGCTCTTGCATCACGGCAACATATAAGATATTTCGGTAGAATCTATGAAATACAGGAAACATTACCATGCGAAGTATGCGGATGGAAGGTGACTGTGGTGTAGATATCTGTTGAGTGAAGTATTATGAAATAGCGCTAAAAATATATGCAAATTATATGCGCGCACACATGTATGTTGAACAGCAGCATATGTTTTATGCAACTAGTTCACAGCTGCGGAACGATGCAAAGAGCAACATTGGTACTATCAACACCTAAAGCGGTAGGCTGAAATGCAGTGCTTCATCTTGCGATGATTGTAGATCTCTTTCTGAACAAAGCTTAAATTGTTTATATCTTTATTACACTGCAATAACTAAACGCAGTAAATAATCCTGCATTATAAATACTTCCTAAACGCTCGAAAAATTCTACTATTTTTTACATCTTCATTTTCTTTCTCTTTGTCTCGGCATTACTATTCTCTGGTTAAAACCAACTAACCACATTTCATTTTACCCTGGATAGTCCTTCATTGTTCACTCACTATAACCACCATCTTCTCTGGCAATCCCCCTTAGTGGGTAAGAGCCACAGCAAAGGGACAAGCAAGCAAGCAAGCCCTGGAAAGGACTATAGGTCAGCTTCAGTTGATAGCGCCTAACTAAAATTAATGCTTATCTGACCTCAAGCCTGTATATTTCCAGTACATGCGCTATATTTGTAAAAGTAAGATGAGAAGCAGTGCTGACACTAGTTATGTTTGGCCAACAATACGCCTGCAAAAGGTATTTCTTTTTTTTTGAAAGACATAAAGGCACCTGGTGTAAATGGCTCTGATGTTCGACAGTTGATTGACACGCAGAATTTTATGGTCTAATTACTACTGGGACTATAACATATATATTTGCATTCGTTTGGTCATTGCTGCCTATGCCAGCTTTTGCTGACGCTCTCGCCTTTAAATTACCTATGTATGTTGTCGCCATCCTTCAGACGTAATCGGTCAAACACTCATGGCGCATACCAGCTAACCGTGGCCAGTGGCATAAAGGCATGGGGCACCCTTGTCTGAAAGAAAGGGTAGTCATTTTCACATTATTCATGTCATGAACAGATAGTCATAGCCATCAAACCCTCATAAAAATTTTGGTTTACCACAAGTTACAGAAGTGATAGCAGAACAGCTGAACGTAGGCGGCTAGACGTATAGATAGATGGACAAATATATAGATAGATACATAGATAGATAGATAGATAGATAGATAGATAGATCATCTATATTGTGTGCAGTACACGAAGAAATGCTTCCCAATGAAAAGATGTGTCACAGCAAGGGTAGTGAAAGTCGGGCGAATCGGTATTGATTCATAGCTTGTAACCTTGGTGCCTGTCTCTTCTCACCCGTGTTTTTTGTTGCGTAAGTTTTAGTTTATTATCAAAGCACACTGTTGAAGAAACTTCAGGCTTGCACAGAATTCCCCGCAAAGCCATAGAGAAAGCTGAAAAAGCGCCTTTTCATAAGCTTTTTTACAACACTGTTTTGGTAACTCCTATACACTTGCAATGTATCACTGCCCCATAAATGATCAAACTTTTAGTGTAGAAAGTAAGCATCCATTTGTTTTTTGTTTGTTTGTGAGTCTCTTGCCTGTCTAATATGGCGTATACTCCTTTTCATTGTTTGTTTTTATTTTAATCTGCTGCAAGTATTTACTCTCGCGGATCGACCAAGACTGCGTAGTTTAAAACACACAATATCATTTGAAGAATGTTGGGTGATTTCAAAATGAAAAAAATTCTTCATGCCAACCTTCGTCATTCTTCAAAGAAGCGTAGTACCCGCTACAAGCCTGCAAGAATTTTTCGGAAGTTTTAATGATGTGTTTCAAATAATGAGGAATTATGCCTGAAGTCTATTTATATAGTAAGATAGAGCATTCGATGATTCATTCGTTACGCGATCTGCAATGTGAAACTCCTGCTTGTCCCTTTGCAGTTCTAAAACGCTTTACTACACATAATAATGCGATTGCTTTTTCGAAACGAACCCTGCCTATTTGCAACGAGATCGGGCTATAGCAGCACCGTCCCCACGCAAGTGTGGCTAGGCTGTCAGGGACGCATTTACAAATACACGCAGCGGCGCTTTGTTTCGTGCGGTATGAGCCGATTGTTGGTGGATCAAATGCATTGACTACAGTTTACTGTTAAAATCTAGGCTATTTTCTACTGATTTGGTGCACGACGCCTATTCAACATTAACATTACCCGTTAGTAAAGCACATTCTGCCTTTCATACGAATGATCGCACCCAGTGACTCACTTCCCGCTTTCGAACTGGTTCACTCCTCTGCTGTGTTGAGCTGCATGTTGTTTCACTAAAGCTCACCACACGCCATATTCATAAGCAATGTGTACAGGAAATGTTGTTGAGATGAGAAAAAGTGTGTCGCAGTTATCTGCCGCTGCCGCCGTCGATGTGAAATAACAAACTATTGCGTGAAATACCAAAAAAAAGAAAAGTCGTAGGCGGCTAGATAGATAAATAAATAGATTGATAGATACGCTCAAAGTCACAGAAGTTAGCTTAAAAATGCTTCGCTATAAAAAAAAACTGCCAGGGCGGCACAGACCGTGCAGCGCAGACACAGCGAAAGCTAGAAAACGTCCTTTTTAGAGCTTTCAGTAAGCATTCTTTCAGTAACTGCTGCATGAAAAGTTTCAGGTAACCTAATATGCTATGTGAGATGATGAGTTTTTTTGTTATAGAGAAGCATTCGTCGCGCCAATCTTCTTCGTCATTTTTACAGGCGTCGTACCCGCTACACACGGGCAATTATACGTGCGCAATTTTTCATGCTGTTACTGACGACAATGAAAAGTAGCAGCTCGGGTTTTTTTATAGAGTTGAAACATTTTACGCGCAGCTCGTTACGCAATTCACAATTTATGACACCTGGCTGTTTTTCTTTGCCGTTCTAAAACGCCTTAGTCTTGTAATAACGAGATTTATTTGCTGACAAGAAGCCAGTTTTAGGTTAGTTTGCAGAAGCTCCGGTGTGGCACAATGGTAGAATACTGGGCTCGCACGTAGGACACCCGAATATTGTTTTCAATGTACCATTGGTGTTTGGTATTTACTTAATTTGTTTTTTTAGTTGATGCGATATTTTTTACATACATCGGTGGTGCCGGAACACGCAACCTAGTACGGAACACGCAAGCCTATTTTTGATGTCATATGAGCAGTCGCTGTAAAATTAATCAGAGAAAAAAACGTCCAATTAAAAAGGGGTAGAAACCTGGGTCTCCTCCGTGGCAGTCTGTGGTTTTAACAATGAGCTGCGCCGTCGCTTTGAGCTCCATTGGCAACTGACCCTACGTAGGCTTAAGTCGGGTAAAATTCGCGTTAGCATGTTCAATGAAGCATTCTAGAACAGTCAAACAAGCCCCGCCACGGTGGTTTAGTGGCTAAGGTATTCGGCTGCTGACCCGTAGGTCACGGGACCGTATCGTGGCTTCGGCGGTTGCATTTTGGTTGGAAGTGGAAATTCTGTAGGCCGAAGGGCTCAGATTTGGGGGCACGTAAAATAATCTCAGGTGGTCCAAATTGCCGGAGCCCTCCACTACGGCATCTCTCATAATAATATGGTGGTTTTTGGGTAGTAAACCCCAAATAAATATCAATCAATGAAGCAAGAACAGGGTGGCACACAATGCGAATTGCATTACCAATGAGTCGATGAGTGCTTCAATTCGAAAAACAAAAACCTGGGACCGTCATCACCGACAGAATGAACAAGGTGTAGGTAATGCCTTGCAACTGTATAGCGGGTACCACACTTCTCGGTAGGACCGAGAATACTCCCATAGTGAACGCTTCATTGACGTCCTGCCACACTCCGTACATCTGTCGATATACGCGGACGACGACATCTGCATCTGGGCATCAGGGGTCACGCGTCTACACGTACGAGCCAGGCTTCAGACAGCGGCTACACTGACGTCAAACTACCTTCAAGGACGAGGACTGGAGCTGTCATATGAGAAATGCACACTAGTTGCGTTTACGCGCAAGACAATGACGCCATACCGCATCAGAATTAATGGACACACAATCAGCTATCAAAAGACGCACCGTTTCCTGGGAGTAATAATAGATCGTGATTTGTCTTGGAGCCCTCATATCGCTTACATGAAGAAGAAACTGACCATGATCACCCACGTCCTAAGGTTTCTTGCGGGAAAATCATGGGGTGCATCGGTACGAGCCATGCTTCAACTGTATGCTGCACTTTTTCTTGGCTTCATGCGCTACAGCCTATCTGTGCTTGGCAAGGCCCGCATAACAAACGTTCACGTCCTCCAGTCATTACAAGCTCAAGCACTGAGAATATTCCTCGGGCTGCCGAGATGCGCATCCTCAGCAGCGACTGTCGCAATCGCTCATGAACACCCTATCACAACATACATTCGTGTAGATGCTTTAAGAACGCACATAAGACATGCCACCAGGATTCAATCGCATCACCTTGCCTCCCTTCCAACTTCCAGGCCATGCTCTGCGTTCTGTTCTAATATTGCCCCACATCTCACGGTGATTCCCACGAACTTCACGCACGCAGCAAGACCGTCGTTACCATTGTGGTGTCTACATCCACTGGAAGCCCTGATAACCATCCCCGGAATGCAAAAGAAGAAAAATTTGTCAAATTTGGCCCTAAAACAAACAACATTACTGTTTCTGCATGAGAAACACAGTGGACGCATTCACATTTACACGGATGGGTCGGTCACTTCAACAAGTTCAACAGGCGCAGTGGTAATTCCGGAGAAATCCATCACGATAAAGTTCAGGACCTCGCATCTGACATCATCCACGGTGGCAGAACTCGCCGCCATTCGTGCCGCTCTGTAGTTCCTAGTTGAAGAACCGCAACAGACATGGTCAATATTCTCCGACTCCAAAGCAGCTCTCCAGGGAATTGCCTCGCCATATCGTCATGGACCAAACGAACAGCTAATTGCTGAAATACGATTGCTCCATCACTGGGCTATAGAGAAACAACATGACATAGCATATCAATGGATACCAGGCCACTGCAGCATTGATGGAAACGACCGTGCAGATGAAGCAGCCCGAACTGCTCATGACGATGCCCCTTGTGTAGCTATACCATTATCAAGAACGGACGCCGCTGCAAGGCTTCGATCACTTGCACGAGAACTGACACTCGCTCAGTGGAATTCACCGGCATTCACCAACGTCCGCCTTCATAATTTGGACCCACACCTACAGCTCCGTCTTCCATCAGGAATAACCAGAGCAGAGGAGACACTTTTGTGCCGTCTGTGGATTGGGGTGGCCTTTACAAATGCTTATTCATTTCGAATCGGAATGGCCAGAAGCCCGACATGTGGCAACTGTGGCTGCGCAGAGACTTTCTCCCATCTTCTCTGCGAGTGTCCCCGCTTCAGCGTGCCAAGAAAAGAACTGTCAAAAGCTTTAGATAGAATAGACAATCGCCAATTGTCGGAAGAAAGGGTATTAGGACACTGGCCGAGACCGTCCTCTGCACGCAAGGCATTGAGAGCGTTGTTGCGCTTTCTGCGGGCAAGTGGTCTTAGAGACAGACTGTAAACAGCGTCGTGGATCGTCTGATGACCTTCTCTCTCTTTTTTTTACAACGTCTCTTTTCTCTAATCTTTTATCCCTCTTCCCCAGTACAGGGTAGCCAGCCGGTCTGAGAACTGGCTAACCTCCCTGTCCTTCCTCATTTATTCCTCCTCCTCATATAATTCATGGCCTATTAGTTACCAATCCATTGTGCTCGCAGCAGACGGCCCAGAAATGTGTAAAAGGGCTCTAGAATAAACGATCTTTGAGCCTTCGCTGTGACTTTGCTGCGCGTTCTGCACAAGCCTTTTGGTTTTTAGAGGCGTAGCATTCCCTTGCGTACCATAAGAACATTGATCATCTATCTATCTATCTATCTATCTATCTATCTATCTATCTATCTATCTATCTATCTATCTATCTATCTATCTATCTATCTATCTATCTATCTATCTATCTATCTATCTATCTATCTATCTATCTATCTATCTATCTATCTATCTATCTATCTATCTATCTATCTATCTATCCGTTTACGTCGCGTTGCTCTCATGATCAGCCTCTGAACTTGGTGTAAACTTAAACTAGTGTGCAGGGTAAAATCATTTAGGAAAATGGGTTGCTGGTCATGACTTGAATATTTCAAAAGCCCGTCACTTACGTTGTCAAGCAGTTTACAAAAAATACCATGCCTGCGCAGAAGGCGCAGGACAGTCACAGCGAAAGTTAGAAGAGCAGCATTTCAGATCTTTTTCTAAACAATCATCACGTAACTGCTGCAAGCATAGTTGCTTGATGCCCACTATGGCATTAATTATAAAAACTTTAAGGTAGTAGGCTGGCAATCGCTATGGAATTTCTCGTCATTCACCTGAGAAGCGTGGTGTCCGCTAAACTATTGCGAGAAGTTTTGTGCCATTCGTTCATGCAGTGGCTGACCACGATGAAGAATTATGCCTAAAACGGGATATGCGCCAAAGTTAATAGCTGAACAAAACGAAGCTTTTGCAATTAGTTCGAGCATTGAACGACCCACGTGTTACGCTATTCGGATTGTGTGACACCTGGTTGTTCTCTTGCTGTTCAAAAACACTTTGTCATTCATATAAGCGCTATGCATGTTTCGACATCAAGTTTGCGAACAAGTCTTAAGCACCGGCATGGCTGAGTGGTAAAATACTGGACTTGCATGCAGCATACGCGAGTTTAAGCCCCACCGTGTCCCTAAAACTGGGCTTTTTTCCTTATGTCGTACGAAGTGGTTACGAGCACCAGTGGCGGCGGCAGGCAACTGCGGCACCGCGCGTGACTTGAGTTGTGATCTCATAACAGCTTTCGCTGTAAAAAGGCTCTAGTAAGAACACTCTCTGAACTTTCCCGGTGATTGCACAGCGCGTTTTGCTGAGGCCTCGTGGTTTTGAAATGCGAAGAATTTTTTCGCGTACTAAATGCACATTCAGCGTCTATCGGTGTATCTATCTATCTATCTATCGATCTATCTATCTATCTATCTATCTATCTATCTATCTATCTATCTATCTATCTATCTATCTATCTATCTATCTATCTATCTATCTATCTATCTATCTATCTATCTATCTATCTATCTATCTATCTATCTATCTATCTATCTATCCATCTATCTCTCTATCTATCTATCTATCTATCTATCTATCTATCTATCTAGCTGTCTATCTATCTATCTATCTATCATCTATCTATCTATCTATCTATCTATCTATCTATCTATCTATTTATCTATCTACTAGCTTACGTGTCGGTGCTCTCATGATCAGCCCGTTAATTTGGGATAAATCAAAATTAGTATGGGAGGGTCAAAAGGTTTCACAAATACGCCTCGCTGATTATGACGCGAGTTATGCCACAATCCCTTTGCGTACGGGGTTAAACACTTTACAATAAACAGTGCCACATAACCGGGGGCGGGTATGTGCGCAGTTTGTCTCCGAGGAATGACGAGAGCGCACATGGGTAATTTTAACGCTATATTGGTAAAGAAAAACGCACATCAGCATTGTTGAGCGAACGAATACAAAAAAATGTCACTGCGCCAGCAAGAATCAAACCATAGCATGCTGCGTGGCAAAGATGTATTCTACCACAGAGCCACGCCGTGTCTCGCAACTACCTATAAATAGACCCTAATGTTCGTGGAACGCCAATTGTGGTTTTTCACTTTCATAAATATTACTTATGTACTCCTACGGTACAGTCCTCACATCGGGTTATCCACAGTTGTAGTGAGGCGTCACCCGCTTAAGTTTACTTATGTTTCAGGGCTATGATCCTCGTGAGCAACTGCGCTTTATATTAGCTTACAGCTTCTGGGGTGGCTGTTATCCGTGCTGCTGTTGGCCTCGTTACGCAACTCTTAAGAGCTGTAAACATATGGGGCCGTTTAACGTATGTCTGTTCGTGCCAGTGTACATATCTTCGGCGCAACTTCGTAACGTTTCACTAAACGAAAATTGCAACACAGCAAGCTTGTACGCACATGCTTCACATATCGACTTTCAAGGTACGTGGGATCTTCCGAATGTTTAGGGGTGAGGCTCCTTATGGCACAGGCTGAACGTCTTCAGTAGTTTGTACCCCCCCTCGTTTTCTACAACCGCACATAAATGGCGCTCCTTGAACTACCTAACGAATGCATATACGTTGAGTGTCTAAGTACCAGGAGAACAAGTGCCTCTCTGAGTCTCCTGGATAGTCGCCGTCAGTGGCGGATCGTTGGTGGGGCATGGAAAAAGCAGAGCTGCGGGCGTGTTGAAGACGCTTGCGGTCGGCTTCCTTGGATCGCGTCTCATCGGTGTAACCTACGTCTCATCTGCATTCTCGAACTCGATCAAACGCACGGACGCCTGTACGGAAGGACGGACACATGGATAGATGAACGGACGGACACTTCGCCCCACTCATCATCATTCAATTCATAGATACGCTGTAATTTTTTTCTTTACTGTTTTGCGCGAAGACAAGTTCTACGCAATGCGTGTCATTTCTGGCTAGTATCGCTGCTTTTACTATTGTTTAGAAAGAGTGGTAGGGAGTCCAGCTATCAATCGTAGAGAAATAGTCTTTTTGTTTTCAAAGCAGTGTGAGGTTCAATCACACATATTTCTGAAGTTATGATGCTGGCAAGGTTTCATTGCATAAACATCACTAATGAGCACATCCGCGCACATATATGTCGTAAACAAATATCGCATAATGGAAAAAGTAGGTACCTTTGTCTTAAATCCACCACGTCCAGGGTTAATGAATGAGCACAACACTACCAAATACTGAAAGCAATATATTTGAAATACCAATATATGAAAGCGATGCCAAAGGAGCACTGAGGGCAACTTTTCTTTTTATCTTATAATAAAGCAATAATACTCGGAAACTGTGGTTTCAATTCACTATCATTCACTATCCTTCATTGAGCGTAGTTGGGTATGTCAAGGCATGACAAATATTTGAAAAAAATATGAATACCACAATGATAAGGAAACCATAACTAGGTTGAACTATTCATGACAAACTAGTGGTTTGTTGATTTTGTGGGAATGATTATCATAGAGTATAGCGTGCCATTAATGGACTTGGATGAGACAAGAATTCCGCCAAGAAATTTCGTTCTTTCTGTCCCTTCCTCGTCAATACAGTGCCGCATTAATTCACCTTTTGAATTATAGTAAGAAAAATAACGCCCAGCGACGAAAACTACAAAAATGTTGCTATTTCACGCCCCTTTCAAAAAACAACCCCTATCTTGAACACTGCTCGTGGCCAGGGGCGTGCTCAAAAGTGGGCGCGAACGAAAAGGCGCGTTGCTTTTTGGGTAACAGCGATACACACTCTAATTATTTAGGTATAGTACGCGGCCTTCACTAGGAATGCTAACTCATAGAGAGGACGATTGATCACAATCGGTGACAAGTTGAAACAATTTTTCTCTAGTTACAGTATACGACCTCGCATAAAGAACATCGAGTGTTCAAATGTCAGTAGGCTAAATTTGTTGTGTCACTCCGAAAACGTATAGTTATAGATTGAAATTAACAACAACAACAACAACAACAACAACAACAACAACAACAACAACAAACAACAACGACGACGATGACGACGACGACAACAACAATAACAATAGCAATAACAACGACGACGACAACAACAATAACAATAACAATGACAACAACAAGAACAACAACAACAACAACAACAATGTCATTCAACATTACTGACTCGAAGCTTTGGTGACGTAGGGATCTCTGAGAAGTGAAGGATAACTGCATCTCAAAGTGGCAGATTTTTTTTACAAAAACTGTGTGAAGCCCGTGTAGATCACGCATTCAAGGAAAGTTCCGTGCATTAGACGCAGTTCGTTTTTTGTAGTATACTCCCTAGTGATTCGCAAATATCTATATTATAATATATTCACAAACACAGTAGCATGGCTATAGTTTCTGTAAAAATGTGCACTAATAAGCCAGATTAGCGCTAAGCTTCCGTGGTTTGGCCTTTAGTCTTCTTGCTAATGTGCCTACGGCGGCGTGATGTCGTCGTGGATGATGTCGTACAGCTTTATGTAGCGCCTTATGTGACTCCAGCAGTGCTCATTCAGATCAGCCAGCTGCGTGCATCCGTCCCCACGGGCGCTGCATGCGACTCCCTCGTTCACGACGCCTGCGAGGCGCATGAATTCCTGCATGCCCTCGATGCTTCTGAGACAGCTTCGTACCATTGCAGTCACCTCCGCTGTGCTCACCGACGTCAACTCGGAAAGCAGTTCGGGCAGCGCGGGATGACCGCACACGCGTTCCAGGGCTCGAGCACACATACTGCAGGTCAGGACAAACATAATTGTGGCTGGTATACACTTATTGAAGCAGGTTTAAACAACGCCGCTACGCGTGTATTCTTAACGCGATGTGTGAACATACGAAACATAGATTCAGAGAGGGCATAAACCTGTAAACAAGCTATCATTATTCGGCAATGTATTCACAATAACTATTGCGGTACATTGAAGGGAGCATGGTGGCTTGAAGTGCTCAACACTTATCGAAAGCAATAAGTCTTAATCATTTAACAGTCCCGACACTTTCTTCATCAAAGTTAATAAACTGCTGAACTTTTGTGAATGAGCATGCCCCATCTAGAATGAATTCAATTTGCACATTTTTTACAGCGTGCATATTCTGTTAGACACAAGTAGGATGAACAGTTCTGACCATTGCTTGAAGAATTTCGAAACCTAAATATACGCAGTTGCCACCACATGGATTTATGAGCAGTAAAAAATTATTAGGCTTCCGGTTGTCGAATGAAAAAAATGACAGCATATCCGCGGGCTGAATGAAGAATTGCAAAACCAAGTTGTACGTAGTTGCCACAGCGGGGATTTATAGCCAATAAAAAATATTAGGCTCCCGTTTGTCAAAAAAAATCACAGCATGTCTACGGGTTGAATGATGGAGAGTGGGGCGAAGCTGGTTACGCACGACGCTGCCACGCCGCTTTGGCCTCCCGTTTTCGTGCGCCGGGATCTTGTCGGCGCCGCCGCGTATCTTCGCGGCACGCTTATGGTTCGCGCGCTCACACAACAGGGTTCTGTCACACATCGGGGTTCTGTCGCACGCCCCACTGGAGCCCTGTCCATCAGCCTACTTTCTGAACCCGGGCCACCAAAAGGGCTTTTATTTCACTACACCGCACCCCCTAGCGTACGGCGCCGCCAACGAACACGTGATCACCAACGTCTTCATGTGACGTCATTACTATTTTCTCGCACCCTCGCACCTCGGGGTTCCGTCTTCAAGCGCTAGCCGCCGCTTCGTTCCGCGTATCATACGTTTTGTCGGCAAACCGCGAATCAACTGCTGGCCGCGTCCGTCAGTCGTCTGTCTGCCTGTCTGTTAGACGCACGGACGGACTGATGAACGGACGCGTGAATGGACGCATAGACAACGCAGGGACAGACGGATAGACGCACGGTTGGACACACGAGAGGATTGAGAGTCGGATGGACGCATGGACGGATGGATGCACGAATGAACAGAAGGGCGGATGAATGGATGGATGCGTGAACACATGGACGAAGGCAGTTACGGACACACGGATGGATGCATAGATGAACGCAGGGATGGACGCAGTGATAGGTGCACGAGAGGACGGACAAATGGACGCACGAGCGGACGGGCGGACGCGCGCACGTATGGACGGATGGATGGATGCATGAACGAGCGCAGACACAGACGCATGGACGGATGCACGAATGGACTGGCGGATGCACAATTGAACAGATTGACACACAGATAGACGCACGGATGGACACACGAGAGGACGAATGGATCGACGCATGCAAGAACGAACGAACGAATGGAAGCGTGGACGATCTGATGGACGCTTCGGCCTACTCATTATCATTCACTCCGTGAATATGCTGCAATTTTTATCATTTATCATACTAGCGTAACGTGCTCTAGTATCGTACCTTTGCATTTTTCAGCGTGTATGCATTTCGTTAAATGTATAAGTATGTAGCGTCTCAATGCACCGCTCGTCAAGGAAAAAGAAGTTGGCATTTGGGCCGCGCGGCGGGTGCAACGCGATAAAAAAAATCGGTACGAAAACTGAACGCGGTCAGCGCTGGATCTTTCCCGTGTTAGCTCCGACAGTTAATGGTGACTCGATAAAGAACACACAGCCCCGATCATCCCGCATGGATCCCGCCGGCTCTGCCACCAATCCTACTGGTCCTGACGCCCAAAAAGACGCCAGACCTAGCGGTGCTGCAGTCGCTGCGATTCAACATGTCAACATGCCAACATTTTGGCCCAACAGCCCCAGCACATGGTTTCTGCAGGTCGAGGCGCACTTCCGTCTACGGCAAATCACCAGCCAACAGACCAGGTAATGGAATCTGGTGTCCTGCTTACCTCCGGACGTAGCCGACGACTTAGCTGATATTTTAGCGTCGCCGCACCCGAGCCATCCCTACGACACGTTGAAGGCAGTCTCATTTCCCGCAAGTCTGAGTCCGAACACAGCAGACTCCAACAGCTCATCACGGCTACAGAGCTCGGTGACCATCGCCCATCACAGCTCCTGCGACGCATGCGCCAGCTCATTGGCGGCCCCTCCGCCCCTCAAGAGGAGAAGCTGTTACGTGAGTTGTTCCTCCAGCGCTTACCGCAGAGCATGGTCCCGGTCCTCGTAGCTGAAGGAGATGTCCCACTAGACACACTCGCTGAAATGGTTGACCGAGTGGCGGACTACTCGCGGGCACATAGCCTCAACGCCGTTACCACACCGCCACCGGCCACCGCTGCAGACCCGGCGCTCGCGAGCATCGAGAACCGATTGGACGCCCTTGTCAGGCGCCTCGATGACTTTATACCTGCGCATCGTCGACCGTCATCCAGGTTCCAGATACACAGTCACTCCTCGACGCCCCCACGTTCTTCGGAACTTCGGCCACCCGACGCGCCGCGGGACGTTTCATCTTCAACCGTGTGTTGGTACCACCGCCGATTCGGTGCCTCTGCTCGCAAATGCACTCGCCCATGCTCCTGGTCGAGAAATGCGACGACCGGCCACTGACGGCGGCAAGTGGTACTGGTCGAAAGTCATGCCGCCTTTTCTGTGTTTCTGATAAGATCACTGGTGCTTGCTTCCTAGTCGACACAGGAGCTCAGGTTAGCGTCATCCCGGCCTCGTGTGCAGATCGCCGTCGCAACGAACAGACCTGCCTACTCGAAGCGATCAACAATTCCGCCATTCGCACATACGGCCAACGCTCTCTTACACTTGACCTTGGACTACGCCGTACGTTCCGCTGGATTTTCATCCTCGCTGACGTCTCGCAAGCTGTCATTGGAGCTGACGTCCTCAGTTTTTTCAACCTTGCTGTGGACATGCAGGCTCATCGCCTCATTCATCTCAACACCCGCCTCTCCATCAACGGTGTACTCTGTACTTCCTCGCCAACGGGACTGCGAGCTCTCACACCTGCTTCGCCGTATGCAAAAATACTCGACGACTTTCCCAGCATCACGAAGCCGCACACCAGAGAGTCACCGGTGAAGCATGCCATCACTCACCACATTGTGACCACTGGACCTCCCGTTTTTACACGACACCGTCGACTATCTGGAGAACGCCTCGCCATCGCCCGCCGTGAGTTTGAGCACATGCTTGAACTCGGCATTGTGCGGCCTTCCTCCAGCAACTGGGCGTCGCCACTCCACATGGTGCCGAAGAAACATCCTGGCGACTGGAGACCATGTGGGGATTACCGCGCTCTCAATGCCCACACCTTACCAGACCGCTATCCACTTCCTCACATACAGGATTTCACATCAAGTTTGGCTGGGTGCACAATCTTCTCTAAGATTGACCTAATGAAGGCTTACCATCAGATTCCTGTAGAACCCGCCGACATTCCGAAGACGGCCATCACCACCCCATTCGGGCTGTTTGAATATGTGAGGATGCCTTTTGGATTGCGCAACTCTGCACAGACCTTTCAGCGCACTATTAACGAGGTCACGCGAGGTCTCGATTTCGTATTTGCCTACCTTGATGACCTCCTTGTAGCAAGCTCATCCGGCCCTGAGCATGAAGCTCACTTGCGCACCCTGTTCCACCGCCTGGATGATTACGGCTTCGTAATTAATTCCAATAAGTGCCTCTTCGGCGTCGCTACAATAGAGTTCCTAGGCCACCTTGTCACTCCAAAGGGTATCCAACCACTCGCCAGAAAAGTGAAGGCTATTCAAGACTTTCCACCCCCGGCTTCACTGAAGAGACTCCGAGAATTTCTGGGCCTACTAAACTTCCATCGCCGCTTTCTTCCAAAGTTCGCCACATTCCTAAAGCCCTTGGCCGACCTATTGGCTAAAAAGAAAGACCCGGCTGCGCCACTGGAGTGGCCCAAAGACGCTGCATCTGCCTTCGACACTGCCAAGAAGGCTCTGGCAGACGCTACCATGCTCATACATCCCGTCCCTGATGCCCCAATTCGTCTCATCACCGATGCGTCAAGCGTGGCAGTTGGCGCTGTTCTCGAGCAGCACGTATCCGGTTGGCAGCCCCTTGGGTTTTTCTCGCAAAAACTGAAGCCACCAGAGACAAAATACAGTAAATTTGCCCGAGAACTCCTCGCGGTATACCTCGCCACCAAACATTTTCGTCATTTATTGGAGGGCCGGGACTTTGACGTCGTTACAGACCACAAGCCCCTGACGTTTGCCTTCTATCGCAATCACAGCAATTATACTGCACGCGAGATCCGTCAACTATGCTTTATTTCAGAGTTCACTGTAGATCTCAGACACGTACATGGGCCGGAAAATGCTGCTGCTGATGCACTATCCCGCATCGATGCCTTGTCGACCCAGCCACCACTAGACATTGAAGAGCTAGCAGCTGCCCAAAGCAACGATCCTGAGCTGCATCGTCTTCGCTCTTCATCCACGTCTCTATCGTTCACGGAGTGCCCGCTTCCATTTTCTACCTCATTAATAACGTGCGAAACGTCTACTGGTGTCCCTCAGCCCTTCGTGCCTTCAGCTTTTCGTTGTGCAATTTTTGATCAATTGCACAACATGAGCCATCCTGGTATTCGTGCGACTCAGAAGCTAGTCACATCTCGTTTCCTTTGGCCAAGCATCAATGCTGATGTCCGACGCTGGGCGCGAACCTGCCTGGAGTGCCAGCGCGTTAAAGTTCACCGTCACACTGTCACGGCAACATCCCCGTTTCGGCCTCCAGACGCAAGGTTTTCTCACGTCCATCTCGACATCGTCGGTCCTCTTCCGTCATCGCAAGGAGCCTGTTACCTGCTGACATGTGTGGATCGCTTCACCAGATGGCCGGAAGCGTTTCCCATTTCCGACATTACAGCACCAACAGTTGCCAAGGCTTTCACAAACGGCTGGGTGTCGCGCTTTGGATGCCCTTCTGTCGTCACCACTGATCGTGGTCGTCAGTTTCAATCGGCCCTTTTCACCGCACTTGCCAATATCCTGGGCATTCGACAAATCCACACAACTACCTACCATCCTTCCGCCAATGGCGTGGTCGAACGGCTTCATCGACAACTGAAAGCTGCCCTCACTGCTCACCAGCCAAGGGAACGTTGGCTCGACCACCTCCCCTTCGTACTTCTGGGCATCCGATCAGCATTGAAAGTGGATCTCGGCTGCTCGTCAGCCGAACTAGTCTATGGCGTTTCCCTGCGTCTTCCAGGAGAATTCTTCGAGCCATCATTGCCACCTTCCACTCACGATGCCTCCATGTACATTCGAGAGCTGCGCACCACGTTTCGGGACCTTGCTCCTGTGATTCCTGCCGACCGACACGCCCAGTCTGTCTTCGTCAGCCAGGATCTGCATGACTGCAGTTACGTCTTCCTTCGGCGTGACCAAATACGGCCACCACTAACACCAGCCTATGATGGCCCATTCCGCGTACTCCATCGTACACCTAAGACGTTCACGCTGGACATCAATGACCGTGAAGACGTCGTGGCTGCTGATCGACTGAAACCTGCGTATATCGCCGCTCTCGTGGCCACGGGGTTTCAATCTAAAGTCCAAATGCCAACATCCGAGCATGTCCACTGGGCGCCTCCTCTGGTGATTCCTACGGCTCTCGCTCTACGGGGGGGAGCCCTGTAGCGTCTCAATGCACCGCTCGTCAAGGAAGAAGAAGTTGGCATTTGGGCCGCGCGGCGGGTGCAACGCGATAATAAAAAAATCAGTTCGAAAACTGAACGCTGTCAGGGCTGGATCTTTCCCGTGTTAGCTTCGACAAGTATCACTCTCTACGGCGAGAGGTGGCTACACACGATTAGATGGGACGCTCAGCCCACGCTTTAAGGAGCTTCACTCGTAAAAGAGTAATAAATGTTAATTCTGCGTCATGCTTACATGCGGAGATGTGAAAAAACCATTGACAACAGGGGTGTTGTCATTCAGGAATGGCTTACGGAAAGACTGCTCCGTCATATCTCTATCTTTCTGCGCTTGCATATTCATGAGAACAACCATTTCATCGAGGCATAACTGACGGTCGCTTACGCATCCCCCAACCAACGTTCTTTTCACAAAACATTGGAAAACCGTACGTTATATACAATGTTTACCTTTCACCGTCCAGCATAAATAGTATGTTTGCCGGTGAAACCTACACCAATACAACACAGACACCAATGAGGCCAATAAAAAGCTCTCAAAACCCCCGCCTAAGTCAACGAATTCACTCCTAATTTGGTTAGCGTGTTAAATAATGCCAAGTTTCAGCTCCTTTCGATTTTCCTTTTTATTCCTGGTTAGGGAAGACTTGTACCGTAGTAAAACGTGACACACAATTTATAAATATTATTTTTTCTAAATAATAGCATTTGATACTTTCACTTCGAAGCCATTGTTAGTGTTTAGTGCGTTTTTAAAGCGGTATAACAAATTTCTAGTTGTTGTTGACACCGTAATACTTGAGGTATCTAACACTAACTCATATATTGTAGCACAAAATCACAATTGATGCATCTGGTGACCAACTTCAAGTTTTCACTCCCCTCCCCCGTGGTATTGCTCATGCAATAGTTTCCTCGAATTTTCACAACACGGTAAAACAGGAGAATTACAGCAAAAAAGGAACTTTATTACAAAAAAAGACGTAGGTGGTGCACACACAGACGCAAGATATCAAACAAGGCAATAAAAACCCAAGGTAATTGGCACAAAATACCAGGGACAGAATGGGCACGCATAAAATTCCCGCACAGCTTCTCTTATTGGTGTTTTCAATAGAATAATATTGGATTGGTATCAAAGTTAGTTCACCTTCCTCTCTCTTCGCATACCTTCAGTCAGGGTGAATCTCTTCAATTTTTATCAACTTATTACCATTGAACGAAGTTGCAAAAATATTTACTGATAATAATATTGCATACAATAAAGAAGTAGGGCCGAAACCGCACAACTATTTTTTCGGTAAGCTCTTACCTTTCTCGTCGAGCGCCAGTCACGAACTGAGCAGCTAGAGCCACCAAGTCGGAGTTGCGCCGTGCCACGTCCCATACTATGAAGAAGTGCTTTACGGCTTCTCTGTCAACAGGAGACTCGAGGGAAACGCGGCGGAGGGTATAGTTCATACCTATGGACAGCGACAAGCGGTGAACCAAGGCGCCTGATTCGGCAAGGGTGAAAGTACCAAAGTGCGCCGTCTCGATGCTTCGGCTTAACGTTACCAAGTCGGCCAGCAGGTAGACGTCTTGCTTCTCTAGGCGCATCGATGTGACATCAAGCTCTCTAATGCTCTTGCAGTGAAAGAGTGAGGCGAGAATAGCTGTGCGCCAGCCATTCGCGTCCTCCAAAGAGCCATCCGAACCCAACCACAAACGCAAATTCTTCAGGGTTGACGACGATTTCATGTAATCAGCGAAGACCCAAGAAAAGAGTCATGTCACCCGTCCAGATATCCAGTCTTAGAGATGTGATGTGAGGGTACAAGGGCATCTGGCGCAGTAGACGCACAACACTTGTGAAATCGTCGAATGAAACAAAGCTGATGTTTGAGAACACCTTTGATTTTAGCAGGTCGAAGCTTTCACTCGAGTAGTAAAGTGCTGACTGAAACTCTATCGTCAATGCCACTTACTCTGACACACTCGCAAATTTCTGGCAGACAAGGATAATCGAGCATGTCAACACTTATATTTACCGAGGTGAGATTCCTCTTCATCGACATGATTGAAAAAATCTCTTCCAACTTCCTACTTCCCAAATGCCGAACGGAAGAGTGAGCTCCTGTAGCAATCGTTCTTGGCGAGAGTCTCAATCCAGCAATCATACGTGAGCCTTGGTTGAACACGCAAGTCCGTGGTGCTTGAAGCGAAACAAAATTTGCGCAGAACTTTACTTTCTTTGAATAAGGCGCGCAAAATTCGGGCACTCTCCCCATCGATCACTACATACGCCAGGTTCAGAGACGCGACAGTTCCATTGGCCAGAAGGCTTTGCAGTATCCACCTCGTGGCAAGCGTTGTTGTCATGAAAGAGTATCGGTACCAGACTTCGCTACCCTTGCTTATAGCGAGAGCTCCCAACGTGTTTTCACGCTTGAGGAGATTCGCGAACAAAGTGCGGCTTGCGACAGACGCTTCGCTGAAAACCGATTCGTTCACAGAGAGTTCTCTCAAAGTCCTTGTTTTCAGCGAGGGATCTGAAAAACTCGTCTGCGTCCAGCCTCGTCATGATGACGTGAGGAATCTTGAGTTTAACAATGTATTCGTGGTCTTCAGAACCGTGGACAGTGCAGAAACAACTCCCACCGTGCCCAGCCCATCAGAGCGCAGCTCGAGCTCTTTCACGCAGTGTGCAGCAGCTACGATATTGCAGATATTCTTGGCATGTGTCCAAACCTGGTCAGATCAAGCTTAAGAATTTCAATAGAAGGCGACTTGAGGAGGGCGTCCCGGAAAAGCGATTTGATACGTTTAAACCTGCTAGGGCTTGCACAGAAGGACTTTACACAGTGATGCGTGCTCAGAAGCCAGTGCAAGAGCATCGCTATTTGGTTGCAGGTGCGCATCGCCATAGTCTGGGAGCTCGGGACAATCAAAACTTAATACGGAGAGTTGACGCCGTGCTCCGACGACCACCCGTATTCCATACGAACTTGGAAGAGGAATTCATTCCACGTGGAGAGATGTGGCACGATCTGGCAACATCGGTGCTCGTCAGCTGTGCAGGGCAACTTGTAGGGCAGGGATGTGCCAGAAAACGGGCCCCTCACGTCGTTGGCTAAACAGGCTGGTTTTGTAGATGCCGAATATAAGCTCAAGATGCCCCGAGGCGTCACCTTGAATGATTCCAGGATAGCTCATTTTAACTGCAATGTAAAAGGATGATTGATTTGTAACCCGGACTTGGTAATTTATTACGACGTGTAGTTTTCGTAAGCGCTACAGGCCTAGACAGTATTCACTTTCGGTCACTTATTTTTGCCATTTCAATACAATAAATAGCCGAAGTGAGATGAATCCTAGACAGTAGCAATTTCCCATTTAGCATAAATGCACTTTCATTCGTGACCGATCTCCAGCAATAGGAAGATTGACCTTCCTAAATTGCATAAAGACCGGTCAGAGTCCGCGCTTTGCAGTCAAGCTTGCCCAAAGTTGGCTTGCATATTTGAAGAAAATGAGGCACAAATAAAAGACGTTGATTATTGAAGCAGCCTAAAGTATGCTAGAACGATAAGGGACACGGACGACTCTTATATTTGATGTCTGAAGCCCCGCCGCGGTAGTCTAGTAACTAAGGTTCTCGGCTGCTTATGCCCAGTTCCCGGAATTGTATTTCAGCTGTGGCGGCCATATTTTCGATGGAGGCGAAAGTGCTGTAGGCCCATGCGCTCATATTTCAGTGCATGTTAACGCACTCCTTGTGGTCAAAATTTCGGGAGCCTTTCGCAACGCTGTCTTTTAATGATACAGTGGTTTGAGGACGTTAACCCCACATATGATTATGAATCTATGCCTGTAGTGTAGTGGCTGTCATGACCTTTGCGCTGTCACGCGATCGCATCAATAGGGGGTTCGCGCAGTCAATAGGTGGACTCACTGATAAAACTATTTCTCCCACAGGACTTGGACATGCGCATTCGATGTTATCTGTTTCTCTGTCTTTAGTTTTGCTGAAGCATGGCGTCAATCTTGTATAAAATAAATCTTGAAAAACACCCCGTTTTTGTGGCTTTCTAATTGTATAACCGAAATTAAGAGCCAAAATTTTCCTGTGATGAGCGACGTACACCAGGCATTAGTCATGCTTTCTGTGATGATCATTTGATAAAATGTCGCGTAAGCTTCAATGTATTATGATATGTGTGATTCACGCAAACTAATCAGGGCACCCGTGACCAACTATTGATGTAGCTGGAATGATGAATTGCTTGGTTGAGTGTACTCGCCCTGTTGAAATATTCACCCTGATTATGAACAATCCAGTGGTAGACGGGCATGTATGAATACATATACGAATAACAAATAGAGAAGGCACTGAAAACGAAAGTAAAGTAAATATCTTTCTGCTTTCGAAATCATAGCATATCTTTTTCTGGTTTACTGAAAGCCGCACCGTTTTCGTTACAATCATCCCATTGTACGTATATGCTCATAATTTCTACCAGTGAAGGATGTCAATGTGTGTTTGTTTTTATAAAATGTAAACGGGGTCACACATCACTGTGTCTTCTCATTTTTGAGGTGTACCTGCTGCTTTTAAAACCACAAATTCCGAGCAGCACAATTATTTTATTTCACCAGGCTGCTGTGGCAAAGGTTTACAGCAACTTCACGAGAAATTAAAATAAATGATTATTTCTGTCACAACGTTTCTTGCAATGCACTTTGTATTCTTAAGCGCATGCCGTAATTCACGAAGTGTTTTCGAGTGTTCAGAAATATTCCAGTCTATGAAGTTCCGTTTCCAAAAACTGTTATCAATATTGACGACATAAGCAATTCACATAAGCAGTTCGGTATTCTGCTACGTTAGGTGCTATATGTTATATAGCACTTAACTGTCAAAAAATGATATAGTAAAGTGTACTTTTACAGTAACATTATTCATTTCTCCCACCATAGATTTCAAGCTATAAAAAATAGAATAAAAATGTGCATATAAAGAATTTTAAAGATAAGTAAAATCGTAAATTGTACATTTTATTTATTTATTTGAAGTAATGCCGCTTTTTCATGTATGCTACACCTTCAGTACTATATTTCTAAATGATGTAGTTTACTTCGGAAAGGGTCCCGATTCCTCCATAACAAATTATACATTAATATTGCCCATACGTATTGTACCAATGATAGAAAACGTGATTTTTTAGCGGATTTTCAAAGTCGATTGGGAAAATGCTGTGCCGTTCCCTCACTTCATTAAACGAGAAACAGTTGTTCGCTTATGCGGTTAACTGTGCCGTGATTCTCGACCTCTGCTGCGCCTATTTATTATAATTGTAAAGGTGCCTTACAGTATTATTTAGGAATTTACGTCTATTTGGTTTTCCGTAATGTTCAGCTAAATATAAAAGGACGGGTACAAAGATCAGACCATCGTAGAAATTCTGCCGCCAAGACGAGGGGTCGACCCTTTGACCACCGTGTCAACATTAGATCACCGTTATCAGAACAGCACAAGAGGGATGGTTCTGCGTGCAATAGGAGCGCGAACAAGAGCCGCTACACTATCACTTTAGGTTTAGGTGCATTGCTATCACTTACAAAATGGTGGGCTTTTGCAGATCGATGAGGTGTCGTCCTAAAGAAGCGGCTTCTCGTTATGGCGATGACAGCTGACGCAAGCGGTCGTAAGTGGGATACGCAGCAGTGCACGCGGAAGGTCGGTAATGATGATGTTGATGTTGATGGCCTTAAGTAGTATGGCTCACACGCATTCTGGGGGATTGCCAGATAGTGATATATTAGAGATGACAAGAAACACACAGGATTTATACAACAAATATTTATAAATCAGAATAATATGGCCCGTGTCTGCATGTTAATCTGCAATTGTCGTCGAAATATGATAGTTTTGCCTGTGGAGAGAGCGAACAAAGCATTTATTTTATGTTCTGCGCAAAAAAATCGGTGAATGGTATTCTGGAGGTGCTGCGTTAGAGTGCTTAGAGTGTGCAGCGGAGGCGAACGAGGGCTTCAAGTCAAGTGTACACGTGAGACAAGAGCGCCATCTGGCAGTTTTCTTAGAAAACGAAGCGCGTGGCTCTGAGACGGGTGTGGGCGCCCGTCTCAGAGGTGATAAAATGTAGCACGCAACGCGACGGGTAGGTTGCACCACCGTCTCGTCTTAGCAAAGCGTTGGAAACACTCGCCTTTACGTGCAAGCGTCGCATGGTCAGCGCAGCATGATAAGTGCTACGGTCCTTAAAATTACCTATGTATGTCCTTTATAGTAAAAGACGGACATGCAGATGATATACGTGTTGTTATGGTGCCGAAGACATGCGCAATAATTGCTTTTTAATTTAGAATTGCACAAGTATGAACGTTAAATCTTGAGAAGCATTGGTGGCCGCTGCGGATAGGTCGGCCATTTCAAAGTACCCGGTGCCGTTGGAAGTGACAAACAGACAAATTTACAGACAGACATACTCACAGACAGACCAAAATTTTTGCGTCGAAGGTTCCCAAGAAAGTCTATTGCCTTAAAAGAATAATGAGCATAACTTAGTGATTCAAGATCGAAATCGCCCTGATTCACTTGTAATTGTTTCGATCATGAGACACAGATCTCAAAGACAATGAAGCACGGTTAGCGAGACGCAGAGTGACATGAAGCGTAAGTCGCACCATTATATTTCAAAAGCTAAAAGCAAGTGGCGGCGGCTGCCTGCGTCCGAACCTCCAGGCCCGAGAACTCGTTCTTTTGAGCACGCGCCTCGAGCTGTCATGTCAGAATTGGCTGCGCGAGAGACGCAGTGCTGAACTAAAAAACTGATGATGATGATGAATGATGATAATCATGTTATTATTATTGATATGCTGTATTAAATTATTATTATTATTATTAATATTATTACTACTAACTACTACTACTACTACTACTACTGTCGATGAAAATGACCCTACAGATTACTCACCGCCCCCTTTCCGGCACATATTATCCCAAAATGAAAAATCGGCGGATCAGACGCACCTTGGAAATCAATGTTTCCGAAGCGTGCACATGAAAGGTGGCTGTGTTGCAATTTTTTTAACGCGCGAAACTTAATGAATTGGCGCTAAAGTAATGTGAAAGTGCACGCATAGACAAACGTTAAAAATCTCGTATGTTTTATATAAGTAGTTATATACAGTTGCGTCACAACGCCAACCGCAAGAAGGATATTAGCAACACCAGAAGCGGTAAGCTGGTATGGAGCTTTTCCGTTCGCGAAACTGGTAGCCCTGGACCCTTGCATACATAAAATTAAGCATATAGCACCTAACTAATTGACGTAACTTGACGCGACGGCTGTCACACAGGAGTACGTGTGAAGAATAAAAAAATAAACAGACGTACATAGCTTCAACCTGAATTCACGTTTTACGAACATAATGATCTCTTTGAAAGTATTTCTGAGACCTAGCGTAGCTCAATGGTAGAATACTTGATTTCCATGCACAATGTAAGGGTGATATCCTGCTGGGGCACTGACTTTTATTATTGGCATTCATTGTGCCAGTGCCGCTGACCTCAGCTTTTTACCGAACACTCGTGCGTTCAAATTACTCATGTGTTTCTCTCGCCGTACCTTATCATCATCATCATCAGCCTGACTACGTCCACTGCAGGACAAAGGCATCTCCCATGTTCCGCCACTTAACCCGGTCCTGTGCTTGCTGCTGCCAATTTATACCCGCAAACTTCTTAATCTCATCTGCCCACATTACCTTCTGTCTCCCCCTAACCGCTTCCCTTCTCTGGGAATCCAGTTAGCTACCCTTAACGACCAGCGGTTATCCTGTCTACGCGCTACATGCCCGGCTGTGATGAGTGAAGAAAACGACAACGACAGAAGTGCGGGGCAAGGCGCGTGTAATGTGCGCGTGAGGTCAGCCAATCAACTGACGACCTGTGGTGGCCCATAGAGGTGGCGTGCCACGATTGGGCCACGTGTTACCATTACGTGGCGGTAGGCATTATGGCTGGGGACAAGCCGAAACAGCGGCAGACAGGAGACAGCGGGCCGAAGCGTCGGACGCAGGCGATCCAGGTTCCGGCCAGGGAACGCGGCTGTCCGCGCTACTGCCGTCCAACTACCAGCTGGAGTGACGTTGCCGGCTCGAGTACTGCATCTCGGGGCGCGGCCTGGCCTGCTGTTCTCTTCCTTGCCGAGGGCATCGCGGATCTCGGCGAGCCGTCTCCGTGGTCGGACGTTCGGCAGCGAGCGACGTAGTGGCCTGGCTAATGGTCACTGTTGCGCCGAGCATCGCGTCTCGACGCAAGCTGTTCGCTGGACGGGCTGGCCATTTACACGCATGGAGCATCGCGTCTTCAATGCTGGTTGACTGCTCTGTAGTTGCACCCATGCCATCAAGCGCCGATGTCACCAGAGCGTTGCACATTGGCAAGGGACGAGCGAACGTTCTTCCGGGGGAGACGCGGGCGTGTGCACGGAGGACCACGGAGCCGGGTGAGGTCCGGGTGGCCGAGGATCCAGGTGCCAGGGGAGTTGCTGGCTGAATCGAGGATCGCCGAGCGGTGCCGAGCCGTACCGAGCGACGCGTTAGCGTTAGACTAGTAGGGCCGCGAGCTGTGTACCCGAGGGTACCTGGCTGGGCCCTGGCGAAGGCGAGGAACGTGCGGAAAAGAGAGCTCGAGGGTTGAGGCCACGAAGGCTGAGGAAGCGGTGCGCCGCTCGTGAGGACGAGTTCCTGGCAGCGTTCCTGAGCGGGACGTGGGACCCGTACGTGTCGGCCACGCCGAGCTCCGGTGTGTCTGTTGGAGGTCGAGTCCGTCGGCCTGTACAAGGTCCAAGGACGGGGCCTGCTGAACGGCTCCTGCCTGGGTGCAGTGGCCGGGTGCAGGTTCGTGGCGAGGCCAACCGGGTGTGGTCCTCGTGAGCCGTGGCCTGATCCTGGACCTCAGGAGTTGCGACCCTGACTGCTGAGTGTGCCGCGACGTCCGACTCAACGGCCGCTGCACACGGTAGCGCATCCGTGTGCCGTCAGCCGTTCCAGCCGTGCCACCTTTGCCCTCGCGCACGTCGACGACCGCATCATGTCGGGACGACGGGAACCCAAACTGTGAGACAGCGTTTCTTCTTACGAACGAGAACTATACGCGCTGGACAATGAGTTAGCGTAGCCACGAACTCTGCGCAGAATAATGGTGGTCTGACTCTCGTACATGTAGCGTGATGCTTGGCGTATAGGGTGGATATAAGTTTTATTTTCTCCTGTCTTTTCCTTCTCTAGTGTACAATATAAAGCTTCTTTTGTTCGTTTAAATTGTTCAAGTTAATTCTTTCCGTCCACTATAAACAAACATAGTGACAAACGTCCTTAACCATCACACCCAGCCCATGTCCATTTCTTCTCTTGATTTCAGCTATGATATCCTTAACTCCCGTTTGTTCCCTAATCCACTCTGCTCTCTCCTTGTCTCTTAAGGTTACACCTACCATTTTTCTTTCCATTGCTCGCTGCGTCGTCCTCAATTTAAGCTGAACCCTTTTTGTGAGTCTCCAGGTTTCTGCTCCGTAGCTAAGTACCGGCAAGATACAGCTGTTATATACCTTCCTCTTGAGGGACAGTGGCAATCTACTTGTCATAATTTGAGAGTGCCTGCCGAATGTGCTCCACCCCATTCTTATTCTTCTAGGTACTTTAATCTCGTGGTTAGGCTCTGCGGTTATTACCTGCCCTAAGTACCATAGTCTTTTACAACTTCGAGTGCACTATTACCTATCGCAAAGCGCTGCTCCTTTCCGAGGTTGTTGTACATTACTTTCGTTTTCTGTAGATTCATTTTAAGACTTACCTTTCTGCTCTCCTTGTCTAACTCCGTAATCATGAGTTGCAATTCGTCCCTTAGTTACTCAGCAATGCAATGTCATAGGCGAAGCGCGGGTTACTAAGGTACTCTCCATTAACTCTTATCCCTAACTGTTTCCAATCTAGGCTACTGAAAACCTCCTGTAAGCACGCGGTAAATAGCATTGGGGAGATTGTGTCTCCCT